>CAOJBJ012745581.1:0-21062 GCA_948291685.1 Euphorbia celastroides
GAGGCATCTCACATATAAATCAGAACGTTCTGAAGAATCAGAGAATTGAGGACATTGATGCACTGAGCTAACAAGCTTGACAAGAAAATGCAACAAAATGCATTAAGATAACTTACATATTAACCGTAACAAATTGCTCGACATAAAAGGCACCTTCCGCTACTAGTGCTAGTTACATTGATCGCTCAGCAGCTCTTCCTTATTGCATATGATGACCATGCTTCGCATCGTGACCACCCTCATACTCATAGTGCCTCCCGACATTGCAATCTAAGGAAAGTGTCGTTAAATAGCTTTATGAGCTAGAAGAACCCAAGTCACCAATCGCCAGGTAGTAGAACTCTCGCATGCATTTGACACCTTTCTCCAGTCTCGATGAATTAATCAATTCCTTATGGCTCAAGAATTGACATCAGTTTTTATAACCATGTCCATGTTTATTATATTTTCAATTTCTCTTAAACAGAACTAGGTTAACAAACATAAAATTGGAGTTAACACTTACTTCGGATATTAAGGCAATAATAGTCTTCCGGAACTTGAGTTTATGATATGGTCTTTGTTGAAGTATGGTATTTTTTCATGCAAAGCGTGCACCTACTACAATATCAATTGGTCATAGATGTCGGGTTTTGGGTCAGCCTTAACTAGGGTTGGATTGATCACCATAAAATTAGGATCGATGCAGAGTCTACAGAGATATTCGTGGATATGTACAATTGGGTACATATGTTTCATGGGATAAAAACTTGAATGATTTAGAAATTGCATTGGATGCAAATGGAATGAAATTCCTACCATAATTGACTAGGGTAAGTTTTTGTTTCATAAAATTGGGGCTTCTTTTAGTTTGATCATGAATGCTATCCCACTCCAAGAAAATCGTTACTCCAGTTTTCCCCGAATACAATAGTGAGGGCTATTGTGCTTCATAATAAAATAGTGGGAGTGTGCTTAAACATAATTCTATATATTAAGTGCATAATATACAAATTTGAACGATTGCTTCTATCTTATAACTAATTTTATGATAAATAATTATAAAGTTTGATAACTAGTTGGCTCTAGCTTCTCTGGTTTAGAATATGAGGATAGTCCTTAAAGCCTATGGCTTGGTCTACACAAGGCATGAGACTCATTCTAAACAACATGATGTTTGTATATCTACTTGGAAGTAGAACATATAAACAATGAAGGAAGATGAATACTTGGAATGATGCATGCTACCTTATGGAAAAAACTTTGAAGGGACTTGAAGATAACAAGAACACAATATCAAGTCAGATATTAAAGTTCATGTTAAATTAGTTTCGAGAGCATTATCAAATCATAGACTTTGTTGTCTATGTCTTTACATTTAGAGAAATGATTTTACTATAGAAATCAAAAGGACTTTTTATATGTAAAGGGACATGGATGTCCAGTTTTGAAGCAAGGAGAGAACAAAAGAAGAGAATGATAAGATTGTTTCAACATTGAATATTGGAAACAAAAGGCCCAAAAGTTTCATAGCATGAGAAGTTGAAAGCTTTAGAAGCTTCCACTTCGAGAAATGTTAATATTGAGAATGAGATTCAACATAGGTATGGGATATTGTATGTGAATCACTTATTTGTACTAGGATGCAAATGTTGAAGTTTTAAAGTAGAGTTGTACCATATCCATTTGTGTTCAATTTATTTGTATTTGATATCAGTATCCTAAGGCCGTAAAGATGACTTAGCTTCATGTTTAGTCTTGAGCCCCTTAAAACTTAAGGTCAAATTTTTACCCTTATATTTTGACAGTTTATCAACCTTCAAATTTGACTGAGTTCCATTGACCGACTTTTCAGTTAGCTCAAGAATTTCTTGCAACTCAACTAAGGTTTGGTTCATCAATGGCTCGTAGGCCTTCATGAAATGGCATAGAAATCTAAAAGATAAACAATTATGGTGTTAATCCAAGTTTCCATGAAATAAGTATATCAAAATAAGTCAAACCCTTGGTAGGGATTTATATCGTCTATACATAATATCTCATAGAGTTGTTAGTATCCATGTTAAGGAACTTAAATACATTGACAATCAAGGATACCTCTTAATAAAGTTGCTCATGATACGTCACATAAGATATTTAATATCCCTTTTATTCTACCACACTACTTAATTCGTGATGGTGTGATATCTCAGTCAATAGGCATAGGCCTTTCTACCATATATCCACTTGATTCATATCTCAAAACTATCCATAACTTCTGGTTCCAATTAGTAAAATCATGTCTACAAAACCTACCCTTTAATTTTAAGGGCACATTGTAACAAAATGATTTGATGTCATCATATCTAAGTCATAATAATCAATACAAAGTTTGAAATGAAGGTCTTTCAAAGACTCCAAGAAATTAATTTATACATATTTATTTTGTATTGGTGATTTAAGGCTTTAGTCAATGATCCACAACAATTCAACTAGTGAGCCGACCTGAGCTGGAATCATAACTCACTAAAGAATGGTTGGTAGGATAACTTATCTAGTCCATTCTTAAAAAAAACTTGGTTTGATGGGCGTATTGGTCCTTTACTCATCTGTGTTTCGGGCTTAGTTGAGGTAGAACGACAACCCATTGAGTCTAAATTGCCACTCAACTTGTTAGCCATACTTATCTATCCTAACCCTCTATGACACACCGTAACACATAATGTGCCCTGCTGAGAATGCATATGAAGAGGTGTGAATCTGGTAGCACTTTTAAAGAACTCATTAAGTTGATGGATTATTTGTATTATTAATTCAAACCTATAATAGTTCCGAGTGTAATTACAACTATTATACTTTGATTTAAAGAACTCTTGCACGCATGATCATGGCACCAGACAATTACAACTATTATACTTTAACCAATAATGAGGTGAAACGAACTTATCCAATTATGATTTTGAAGCGATAAAGGCCTTTATGACCGAAGTTATAAGACAAAATTATCAATTTTGCTCCCGCTCAAATTTTGGGGATCATAATTCCTAACTTTGATGTACCCATTTGTATTGGTATAACAATCAAATGTCAATTTCACCAATTTTGTCCATGTTCAATTTATCATTAAATTAACATATAAATTAAAGGGAAAATTTTAAAAACATACCCTGATATTTCACTTTTTTTTTTCAAAAGCAACCCTGAAGTTTCATTTTTTTCAAAATCAACCCTGATGTTTTGCACCCTTATCAGAAATGTCATTTTCCATCCAAGAACTGTTAAATGCTGACGTGGACTGAGGGTATAATGGTCAAAATACATTTTTTAAACTAAAAACCCATTTACCCCAACCCTAACCCATTTACCCATTAATTCAAACCCAAATAACATCAGCCTCTCACAACCCTAACCCTAGTGCATTAACTCCTGCCGCCGGCGCCGGCAGTCGCGATTCCGGTGAAAGTTCACCGGGAAACGCGGTTACAACTTTCCTCTCCCCTTTTCGCCGCCAATATCCCTTCCCTCTCCCATGGCCGTCATTTTCACCAATTTGTGTCGATTTTTCTGGCGAAAAATCAGCCTGTTCACCTCTCTCTCCTCCAGCACCGGTTTGGTTCAATTTTTCCAGCGAAACAGTCACCGACCTCTCTCTCCTCTCTCTCCCTTTCTGTTCGTGTCGGTTTCACCGAGAAACGCAGATCTGAAACGAAATCTAACCCGCTGCCTCCGATCTCTTCTAGCCGGAAATCACGTTTTAGTTTCAAGTTGGCATTTGTCATTTCAAGTCTAAGATTGACGTTTTCTGGTTTCGAGTCGTCTTTTGGTGTTTCAAGATTCAGATCAGACGTTTTCACTGCAATTTTCCGGCGGGATCTAGTGGCGACGTGATTTTCGGGTTTGATTCGCTGGAGTTGAGGTGGGGATTTGGATTTCGAAACAATCGCCGGAGATTTTGGTGTTTCGTCACGTGTTGTCTAGTTGATCCTCTCGATGACTGCCACGTGTTGTCTTCCAGAAGGTGAGATCTAGCCGATCAGCTATATTGCACCTAGTCTACACATAGGTGTGATCTGGCCAATCGGCTGTTTACTCCTTTGGGGGTAACTAGTGATCTACTAGATTGACAACCCGGGATGGCTATAAAAATCCCTCTCCTCCCACTATTCCAACACATCTCAACATCCCTCAAAACACCTCTCAAGTTTGAAAAATACCTCGAAACTTGATGTCATCCTTTAGAAACCTCTTTAAGCCTTCTTAAGCCTTTCTAAGCCATTCCAGGCATTTCTAATCGAGTCTTTCCCCCGGAAAACCGATCCCAAAGCTCTCGAAAGACCCTAGTCCCTGGGCATCGACTTACTTCACTCCAACCCCCGCATCTCAGGCAACCCACTATTAGGATAGTCGAGGTTCCAGTTCTAAGCCTCCCCTATACCAATTCCTCGTGAAATTCTGTCCAAATTCCCAGAGATTTCACATCCTATACCCTTCTATAGCCTCCTATAGCAAGGAATTGTCCTCAAAATCTCCGATTCTAGTCGGAACTCTGCTGAAGTAAAGATCCAGTCTTACTCGGATATCACCAAAATTCAACCTGGAGTGCTGCCAAAGTTCTCCCGATCAACACACAATCGGTCCCAAACCGGCCCAAAGGAAAAACCCAACCTCAAGGAAAGGTTAACTGAGAATACTTGGCTGTTACGCCCAACTTTATTGCATTGATTGATTGCATCATAAAACATATGTTCATGATCTTTTATTTCTTATCGTGAACAAACGCAAGGATACCCTGTAAGTATGTTCTGACCATACACTGTTTTAATTATGCAAAGTATATAAAGCAAGCATGTAATAAAATATACCCTAGGTATACACACTAATGTGAGTCATTTTATGGTATATCATTGTTAATGTTGGATCTATGTCATGAGTTAACTTTTTGTGCGAACCCGTTTCTTTGTTAATTCCAGGTTGTGAGCTGAACCAGGTGGCGACTCCAAAACTGTATTTACAAAAACTATTCGATATTAAACGATGGGTTTTCTGATCTCTTTTAAACTAAATGTTTTGGCATATCATAGCCAACCCAATGTCTTTTGATGTGAGATAGGAGGTATTTAGACCTCGATATCTGGGCCCCTTGGCTCGATTCTGACACAAGATCTCCCTCCCGCTGCGAGTATGTGCCGTGACAGGTGACCCCTGTCCGTGGTAGTAAATCCTTTTCAAACCTTTTCTCGCCCGCATGATTTTTTGGAAACTCCCAAAGACCGATCGGTTGAGGGGAGGGGAAGAGAAGGTTCGCCCGCTCACAGGATTGTCGACTCCGCTGGGGTTTTAAAACTGATTTTTGAAAAATGATTTTCGAAAACTATTTTTTTTCGCAAAATGAAGAAAATGACATCGATCCAGTTGATAACCCATCAAATGACATATGAAAGATAATAAATTGACTGCATCTGCATATTGCATGAAGGTCCCCATGACCTTCTTGGGCTGCTAACCTCGTTATGCCCCTCCAATATTGTTTGCATAGGCTTGGTGTCGCCTGGATATGCTAATTTCTCAGGGGCGGAAGTCTATGTAAACAACTTGCGTACACTTACCGGCCCACTTTTACCTGCCCACTTTTACCTGCCAAGGTCATCAGGGTCAGGTATATCTAAACAATGTAAGGATCGCTTCCGACATGCTACTGTCTTAAGGGTCCAATTAGCTGGAGGCGCATTGTACCCTTACCCTAAAGCCATCTATTTGACCACCTGCATGTAGAAAAATCCTAGCAAATTCCCCTAGGTTTACCCAAAACAGAGTGAATGTTGGTAAGGACTCTTAGAAGCCTGTCCCTAAGACAATTCCCGAAGAATAAGGTTGGAGGAAATGAAAAGAGTGAAATGCTCTAACTTTGTTCCATGTGCAACTTTAACTTTGTTCCCTGTGCTGGGTATTATAATGTATTGATTAATCATATATTGTGTGTACATGCTAATCACATCTTTATGTAGCCATGCTTCATAATTGCCCTCTTCCCTATGCTACAAAAGGCCAAAAAAGGGAAAATCTTTCGAACCTTAGGTTGATAGAAGAACCAAGACTTCCTTTGACCAAATAGGGGCATCGAAGACACCTCCTCGATGACCCTGAATGTTTCCATTTTCAATGTCCCTTTAAATTCCAATTGTAAAGGCATCCCTCTGATGAGTAGATTCCTAAATTGTATTGAAGCCATCCGAGCTATTAAAATAAACTCCTCTACACTTCCCAAATGATTGATTGTTTCCCTTCTCCCAAATGTAATGTTGGCACCCCACGAGTGACCATCAATTCGACCCTAGAGTCAGTCCTGCCCAGTGCAGCGTAATGTATTGCTTCCGGCCATAGCGTGCCACCTTCCTGCCCAGTGCGGCATAATATATTGTTTCCGGTCATAGCATGTAATCCTTCCTGCCCAGTGCGGCATAATGTTAGTCGTTCCCTGAATGACCATTGTTTCTGGCCATAACGTGCCACCCCGCTGCCCATCGAGGCATAATGACCAAATGATTGACCCCATGGGTCTCTTCTCTAATAGCAATTACCAAAAATTATGACCTCCTGCCAAAATTTCAAATTCCCTTTTCACCCCTTTATTTAATGTCTTGGGTCCACTTATGTCAATAAGGGTACTATTCCATATTAGGCCTTATGAAGCATAGGAAAGACAAATTGCTTGAGAAATCCAAGCTTTCATGCATCATCATCACTATGTGTGGCAAGATCGGTGGGGCACCAGTGCTGACTTCGTGTTTCCCCTTGAAAGGTTGGAAACGATCTACTGTTCGCCTAGATCGGGTCTCCAAAACCGTCGAGAATTCTCCTACAGTGTCCAAGATGGAACAAGCACCTTCCATCGAGGAAATTAAGCGTCTATTGCAAACCGAAGAGTTCTTCAATGACTTCGAATCTTATGCTCAGACTCGTCAACCATCAGGGTCAAGATATTCGAGTGTGAATGAGGATCTGATCCGAAAGATAACTGAATTGGATGAAGAAGTTAAGAAAGTGTGTCTGGCCTTCAAAGCTCGTCCAGCTGTGTATGCTGATACTAGCAAGTTCGATCTCACTGAACCGGCCCCATTTCCTCATAATTTTGTCATGCCATATATTGCACCCTTCAATGGAACCACCTCTCCAGTAGTTTATCTAGAAGGGTATTTGCGCATCATTAAAAGTATGGGGATAGTTTATGTACACATCCTCAATCTATTCCAAACCACTCTTTGTGGTACTGCTATTGGCTGGTACATGAGACTGAAACACGAAGTTAAGTCCGACTGGGAACTCCTCAGCAATGCCTTTGTTGAGAACTTTGCTTACAATGATAAGATGGAGACGACCCTCCAAGATTTGCAAAGAGTTTGTAAGAAGCACAATGAATCTTTTGAAGACTACTATCCCCGATGGATGGTGGTACAAGCCTTGGTCGATGGGGCACCTAAACTAAAAGTCCTGGTGGTCAAATTGGTAGAGTGATCAACCCGGAAGTATCGTGAGAAAATGAAGATGAAAACTTTTGACAACTTCAATCAGGTGCTGAATTATGCCAAGAGATTGGAAAAATATGAGGAAGAAGAGAAATGGAGACAGGAGGAATTACAAAGCCTCAACAAAAGTCGTGGAACTGATAGACCAAACCAGGGAAAGCCTCCTTCCTCTAGTTACACGTCCTACCCCTGTACCTAGAAATCTGCTGTTAAAAAAACCGAGACAGTTGCCGCAACTGCTCGACAACCTCTTTCCCCGTGGGTAGAATCTCTCTCCAAAATTTTTACCAAATTGAAGAGAGAAAATATCCTCCAAAGTGTTTGTCCTTTCACTCCTCGTTCTCAAGAGGATCGTAAAAAATTTTGTGCCTACCATGTAGCCAAAGGACACGGAACCAACGGATGTGAGCGTCTCCTCAAAGATATCCAATAGCTCATCACTGAAGGTAAACTTGAGAAACCAGAGAGAAAACCCAGTACCCAAAACAACCTATTGCCCAATTTCCAGTCAGTCAATGCTATTCAAATCCAAGATCTGATAAATGTGGAAGAAACGGACACTATAAGTGTCACTGATACTGCTCAATTCTTGTGAAGCTTTCTCTTCATCAAATATCAAGGAGAAGGTGATCCCATTGCATTCTTGGAAGAATATTTGGAGATCATGGATGAATATGATGTCCCGGAAGAAGATTATCAGATTTATCTTCATAACGCGCTTCAAGAAGAAGCTCTTGACTGGTACAATGATCTGCCAGCGTAGGTGAAGGATGATTCACAAACCCTTGAACACGAGTTTGTTCAACGATTCTCGAGATACAACATCAATCCTTCTACAGCGGTTCCTGAGTACTCTCCAACTTCCAATGATGGCTGGACAATAAATTCAAGGAATAATGGAGATATTGATCGACCTTGGTGGGTGGTACCAATTCAAGGGTTATGCCCCGAGAATTCACGTATAACTCCTCCGGATCCTGAAGATAGTGAATCTGACGAAGAGCCTATGATTCTCAGGAACCATGGCTACATAAGTATTGATGATTCACATAATGGCTCATCCGATGATCCGTCAGAATAATCCTTGAAAAGCGATAATTTCGATACTTATGACGAACTCATATTCTATCTTGAAAGGTGCGTATTGACAATTAATGAAGAAGGAGGCCCTACTGAACAATACATCTTTCATAGGATCCTAGGTGTTAATCATCTAGATCCCAATTGGGGAGACATGACCGAACAGCTAGGACGCCACGACGTTGAATGGTTCCACCACATTAAGCCATTTTATTTCCAATGTATGGAGCATGAGAAATATTATCCTCCAAACATGAAGGATTTAATTCTTCCTCCCAAATTGATATTTGATGGGACTGCTGACCCTTCAAGTTCGTTGGAAAATTTTATCATGTGATGATGAGTCAGAATTTGCATCGATTTTGATGGACAAAGTTGTTTTTAGAAACCATGCGAGGACAGGAAGTCGCTTGGGTCAGGACACTAACAAGAATGCAAACATGGATATGGCAAGACATGACAATATCATTTCTCAGATTCTTCGTAGATGAGGAGCCAATACAAGAGGTTTTGCTCGCCCGAAGGAGACATTTGGGACAAGGTTTAACTCAGAGTCCCCCAGACCCCCCCTGCTCTAGTCCATATGATTTGAGCAAACAGTCCTGACAAAACAGTGCTCTCGCTCATTGCTCAAGTTAATGCAAGTGAAGAAATGGTTCCTCCTAATGTAAAGGCAATTTCCAACAAAAAACCTTTCAATCTAAAAGACATTGAACTGCCTGAAGATTTTAATGAATTCGAGGTTTACCACCCTCCGCTCTATCCCATTGAAACAAAAGCCGAAATTCAGCTATCCCCTAGGAAGATTCTGGCACCCATCACTAGAAGTAGTAGAGTCACTAGTCCACCTAAGCCTAATACTACTGAAGAAGTTCTTCCTGCTACATTGGCCAAACGTGGACAAAAGAAACTCCATTGATTGATCAGCTGAAATCTGTTCCGACCATGATGAGCATTTCAGAGTTGTTGCTCATGTCCCGAGAACATCGTGAAGGTATTGTTAAAAAGCTCATGGAGATTGAGGCCCCTACCCATTCAACACCCGAGGAAGTATGTGCTTTTATAGCAGATGTGAACAAACGTTAGACTCCTGACATTTCCTTCACTCCTAATGATCTACCAAAGGAAGGTATCAATCATAACCAGGCTCTGTACCTACAAGCTCATGTATTAGGAAAAACCATGCCCTGTATCATGGTTGACAATGGCTCATCACTTAATGTTTGTCCCCACAACATACTTCCAGTCTTGGGAATACCTGAAAGCAAGTTGGCGCGAAGCACGATCATCATCAAAGCCTATGATGATTCTAAGAGATCCATCATTGAGATTTTTGAAGCTGAAATAGATTTTGGAGAATTTTCTTCCACGGTCACTTTCATTGTCATAGATATACTAGTCACATTCTCTCTCCTCTTGGGAAGGTTGCAGATCCATAATTTGAGAGGAGTTCCCTCTACTTTACATCAACTGGTGAAGATTCTGTATAATGGAAAAGTGGTGGTCCTAAAAGCTGACGAGTTATCAACTATAGCAGCTGTTGACGCTGACAACAGTCATGGCTTCACTATTGCTTCCACTCTTAAAGAAAATAGCAAGACTATTGCTCAATGGTCCCTTGGGCTGTTCAATACATGAGGAAATATCTTGAGCCTGGTGTCACCTCCTTTCAGGTTAACCCTGGGGAATGGAAACCCAATGGCCTGGGGTGGTCTGTCAATTCAAACACAAAGAAGGCGTCAACCAATATGTTTTTCAAGGCAAAAGAGAAATTATATGATGGAGAGACCGAGTCGATCAAAGTAAGGGAAAGATGGATCCCTAGGTTTGAGATCTTTTTCGATATTGTGGATTTCCGAAAGTGAGGTCCTCAATCACTCCTGCAGAATGAGACAGTGAAAAGGGCTTCTGTAAGTGAAATTGTTCCATCCAATCCTGACATCGACGAGCTTATCGATAAAATAGCTCACTTAATGAGGACACATTTGAGTACTCTGAGGCAAGAATCGCCTCACACTCCTTCACCTACCCTCATCGGGAAAGGCAAGGAGAAGGTTGTTGATCCTCTCGAGCAAGTAGGTCGTATAGCCCAATCCGCCCTATCTAAGGATGAATTGTACTTGACTGGTGATGAAATATCTATTAGTGATGAATATAATGGCGAGGATGTCCTGATCGATGTACCATCACTATTCAAAGAGGACTTTGTAGCTGATCCTTTCCTCTCTAATAATATGAATGATTTAGCTTATTTGTATGATGTTTTTACTAACATTTCTGCATGTTCTTCATTGCATTCATCCTACATTTTTAGCATTTTAGATGCATTGACCAAAGAGATCAACTTGAACACTGAAATAGAACAAAAAATGGTATCCATTTCTAGTGAGTTGTCTGTAGAACAAGAGAGAGAACTGATAAAATTACTGAAAGAACACGTGAAGGCTTTAGCTTGATCCTACGAAGATATACTCGGCATGGACCGACAAATTGCGGAACATCAAATTCCTACTAATCCAAGCATTCGACCCGTTAAATATAAGTTGAAAAGATTACGACCTAAATGGGCTGAAAAGGTTAAGGAAGAAGTTGCTAAGCAGATTAGGGCAAACTTCTTAGAAGTTGTGGAGTATCCCACTTGGTTGGCAAATATAGTGCATGTTGCGAAGAAAGGAGGAAGAGTTAGGGTCTATGTTGACTTCAGAGATCTGAATAAGGCCACCCCCAAAGGATGATTTCCCGATCCCACATGTAGATGTATTGATTGACAATGCTACAAGAGTAGCAATGTACTCCTTCATGGATGGATTCTCTGGGTATAACCAAATACTCATGAGCGGTAAGGATAAAATTAAGATAGCCTTCATAATAGAATGGGGGACGTATTGCTATAGAGTTATGCCTTTTGGGCTAAAGAATGTCGGGGCAACATATCAATGCGTCGTTACTACTCTCCTTCATGACATGATGCATAAGGAAGTAGAGTTTATGTCGACGACATGCTTGCAAAGTCACCAACACCAGAACAACATTCCGAAGTGCTTGACAGATTCTTGAAACGAATCAAAAAGTACAACCTTTGACTCAATCCGAAGAAGTGTGTGTTTGGCGTGGCCTCAGGCAAGTTATTGGGGCATATAGTCAGCCAAAAAGGGATTGAGATTGATCCCGACAAAGTCAAAGCCATTGTAGAAATGCCAGTGCCAAGGACTGAAAAAGAAGTACACAGTTTCCTAGGATCTCTCTAGTATGTCAGCCGTTTCATTGCTCGATTCATGACAGTTTGTGAACCAATCTTCAAGCTATTAAAGAAAGATCAACCATTGGAATGGAATGATCAATGTCAAGAAGCCTTTGAAAAGATAAAAGCTTATTTGAAAAATCAACCCATCTTGAAGCAGCCCATTCCAGGAATGCCATTGACCCTCTATCTCCCCATTGAAGAATCATCTGTTGGGGCAATGCTGGCTCAAGAACACGATGATGGGAAAAAATATGCCAGCTACTACTTAAGTAAGAAGTTGTTGGAGTACGAATCTCGTTACTCACTGGTGGAAAAGACGTGCGCTGCTATGGTCTGGCTAATTAAGAAGCCCAGACACTACTTCCAATCCTATCGCGTTAAAGCCATTGCCGAAGTTGACCCCATGAGGCATCTCTATCAAATGCCATCACTTGTGGGAAAGCTATTTCGCTGGCTATTTCTCCTACCAGAATTCGACATTGAGTATATTACTCAAAAAACCATAAAAGGGCATGCCATAGGGGAATTCTTAGCTAATCAACTCATTGCTTCAGACTACGTCGAAAGCTTAGACTTCTCTGATGAGCAATTAGTTATCATCTCTCAAGAAACCAACAAGTGGACAATGTATTTTGATGGTGCTGTCAACAAGCGAGGGGCAGGTCTTGGAGTCATCATCGTTACCCCTCGAGGCGAAATCATTCCATTATCAAAAGGGCTTGATTTTGAAGCCACCAACAATGGAGCTAAATATTAAGCATGCCTATTCGGGATGACTTCTTTGCTGATACTTAGAGCAGACCAAGTTGAAATCATAGGAGACTCATCATTGGTAATCAGACAAGTTACTAGAGATTGGGATTTAAAAGAAGAATCTCTCAGACCATACTTGGAAGCCATATGGATAAAAGCAGCATTGTTTAGTTCATGTGAATTCCGATACGTGCCTCGAGACGAGAATTAAATGGCTGATGCTTAAGCCACTCTGGGGTCCATGTGGAAAATTCCTCAAGAATGGCCCCTCAGACCACTTATTGTTGAAGTATATAAGACCCCATGCTACCTTCTCAACATCAACACCGAAGAATCAGAAGCTGAAGAACCTTTGTACAAGGACATTGCTCAATATCTCAAGAATGGGTCTTACCCAAAAGAAGCAAGTGGATCCGATAGGACCACCCTATGGAGATTGGCCATCCAGTTCAGAATGATCAATGGAGAACTGTTCAAACAATCCCCTGATGGAATGCTTCTCAAATTCCTTTCAAAAAAAGCGGCTCAACAAATGATTCAAGAGGTTCACGCTAGAGCCTGTCATCCGCACATGAATGGAGTGATGTTGGCCAAGAAAGTACAAAGAATGAGATACTTTTGGTTGACAATGGTCGGAGATAGCGTCAAAGAAGTCAAGCGTTGTCATGAATGTCAAATATAGGAAGATCTAAGTCATCTACCACCACTCGAGCTCCAAGCCTTATCTACTCCGCGACCATTCTCTGCATGGGGTATCGACATCATTGGTGAAATCAAACCATCTTCATCCAATGGTCATCGATTAATTATTGTGGCCATTGATTACTTCTCAAAGTGGGTAGAGGCTGAATCTTACACCACAATCACCGCCAAGAAGATGGCTCGATTCCTTCAAAAGCACATCTTCTTGAGATACGGAGTTCCTCATCATGTAGTCACTGATAACAGCGTCTAATGCCAAGGAGAAACTACTAATCAATTTGAAGAATATGGTGTTGAGCATCATCGCTCTTCTCCATATCAGCCTCAAGCTAATGGAGCAGTTGAAGCAACCAACAAAGCTCTGAAGAAAATCCTGTCAAAGATGGTAGCCACCTACCAAGATTGGGCCGATCATCTTCCATACGCACTATGGGGGTATCGCACCAGCATTAAGAATTTTAGGGGTCATACTCCATTTTCACTGGTGTACGGTACGGAAGCCCTAATGCTTGTTGAGTTGAAAGTCAAATCATTGAGGGTCCCCTTGGAGCCGAAACTTGCTGAAGATGAATGGGCTCGAATTAGATATGAGTAGTTGAATTAGATCGATGAAAAGAGACTAGAAGTGTTGGACTGATTGCAAGTTTATCAACAAAGAATTGCGCGATCCTATAATCGTAAAGTTAAGAAGGGGCATCAACCCTTTAAGCCAGGTGATTTATTCTTGAAGCAAGATCAAAAGACTCATACTGATGTCCATGGGAAAGTTCATCCTAATTGAAAGGGTCCATTTGGGGTTAAGAAAGTTCTATGCAATAGGGCTGTTCAGATTAGGGATCTCGGAGGGAATTAATTCGTCAATTCGATAAACTTCGACAAGCTGAACCACTATCACGTATAATGTCTGTCGAGACTAGAAAGGATCGTAGGGAAAAAATTAAGACACAAAAGAATGAGTGTTTCGATAGTAACAAAACCTTAAAAGGGTTACTAACAACGACTAGCGGCCATTAGGATGGATACCACTACCAAAGTCTATCTCTTTGAACTAACCTCTTTTTGGTCTTATTGCGCTTTAGTGTTAAAGTACAACATGCTTGCATTAATGAACTGCGAATGTTATTCATTACATTGCACATAGCTAGTCATTACATTGCAGGTTACACATTAGTCCCAAGTGCTGGAACTTGAAGCTGCTCCGCTATACCTAGTGGTGATCTCCCTTTTTAATGTCAGGTTCCTACAGACACGGATTTCCGAAAGCCACAACAAGTAATGAGCATCAACCTGGACGTTAAAATCTCGAGTCAGATTCACATTCTTCATTTGGCGGTTGTGCCACAATGTCTCAATACGCCCATCCATGCCATTGTTGATTGTCCTAAGGATGCCATGAAAGACGTTAGGAAAAGATTGTTCACAACCGTACTGCCTCCTATGACGATCCAGAGAGTAGAATGTCACCTCTGAGAATTCAAATAAAATGACTTTATTGTTCTCCATGCTCACAACCACTCTATTGATGTCCAACCAAGGACATACCCATACAATGTCATCTGTTGGAAAGTCCTAAAGACGAGCAAGCCAACTGCGAACTGAACGAGCCCCGAAAACCACTATCCATCAAGCTTTGGCAAAAGTACTAAGAAGGATTGTACTTACGCCCCAAAGGAGCATAATAGATGCCAAGTTTCTCATGTAGCCATAGCTGCAAAATATGGCATTGTGAGAAACGTTGTGCAAGGAAGTATTGTCGAAAGGTAAAAGAGCTACCTTTACCTGAAGAAGTATCTTGCTCCCACGAGTAATGTCATCATCATGAATGGAATCAAGATACAGCAGAGTCTCAGCCAAGACAATGCTAGCTACGGATCTCCCCGCCCTCATTTGTTCAAGCACAAGAATAACATTGAAGGTGTAGGTATCTCCGTCTGTCTCACACAGAAAACACCCGAAGATCAGAAAGGCAAAAGTCCTTACGCAGCTCTCCTCCTACGGAGACAATGTTTGGCAAACTTGAAGAGCCCCTCTTAGATTAAGGCCAGAATCCTCATTCACCACAAGAATCTTGAGCTGCCCACGTAGCTTAAAGAAATTCCCAGCTCACGATAGGATCGATTATGGAACCTAGGGATGACAATGTCTTCATTCCTAGGAATGTTCAGAATTGCTGCAAAATCCTCCAACATTGGGCATAGCTTGTTGTCGCCAAACCAGAAAACGTGATCGACTCAGTCCTATAAGGTTGTTGCAGCCTGAAGAAAGTTCTCATTTGGCTGAATTTAAGCAAAGACTTACATATCGCCCGACTCGACGACAATCGTCATCAGCAACTGTTGCCAGGAAAGCCTTCACCTCAGTGACTAAGACAGACATCTTATTTACTGAAAATAAAAATGGACTTGAAGAGAGGAGCAGAAAGTTGTGAAGAAAACGTTTAAGACACACCTCGATTTATAGAGAATTATCGGGTAAGGCCAAATCGTAATCTAGCCGATCGAATAGATTGCACCCATGACGAGACATCGTATCAGTCAGATCATGTCCTCTGCTCGTAGCAAAATGTACAACAAAAGTTGTTTGGAAGTGGAAGTGGCCGATCGACCAATTTTCAAATGAAGACAAGTGATTATTTCAGTAAACAGATGGAGAAGAAATCGCAATGGAAAGAAAATGGTTCTTTTCATAAATTCGAAAAAGTGTTCATACAAGTCTAATGATCTAAAATGGAAGAAAATGGCTACGCAGAGCCAAAAAGCTACACTATTGGAAAAAGCCACCACTGCTTGGAAATGGTGGATGAGTGAAGTTCTGGAATGGAACACCCGTTCGATAGGCAAGCTGCATCTCCTCCTGGAGGACAAGTCCCGAATTCGATCCTGGTAAAAGAACTTACTGCCATGGCGTGGTTGCTCGAAGTCCACTGTGAGATGGCAGAATGCAGTATACCACCATATCACCGACTGTCCTCTATAGGGACCTGAATCAAACCAATTGATCCGTGAATGTAGAAAATTGGAAATGAATTGAAGATAATGATTGCAAATGCTTACATGGGTGGTGTTCTCTGGTTCGAAACCCATCTCCAAAGGCGTAGTAGTCTCCAATGTCGGATGCTGCGGGAGGAGGTCACTCCCGTATATCATGAAAGGATTCAGACCTCTACCAAAGTCCCGATGTCCCTCCACAACTATTTGAGGCAGCGGAGCTGCGTTGGAAGAGCCCCCTCCTCTCCTCTCCTGACTTCACTTACCCTACAAGTTAAAGTCAGATTAATGAAAATGGAATGAAAAGTGAAGAAGGGACTTTACTGACGTACCCTACGGGAAGACTCGCCTCCACTGGTATCGCCCTGGCCATCTGGACCACCCTAGCCATCCTGATCTTTGGCATCAGGATCATCACCACCACCACTCTCATCGACGCTGCTCTTCAACTCGTCAAATGGGTTCCTGTCAGGAAACCCGAGGAGAGCTGAATCGCAAAAGATGTCATAGGAAGCGTAGCAAGTCGAGACTTCGACTCTCAGATGGGTCGAACGAAGGCGAGCCGTAGTAGCTGAATCTGGGGCAATGTGGACCTCGAAGCCATCTCTCATCAAAAGGGCGAGGTCATCATTGGCCAACCAAGGCCAAAACACCCATCTAGGGACTAAAGGAGGAATGGTCCGGGTACCATCGGCATTGATTCTTGAACGTTCCCCAAAGTACCACTCGATGGATCGGGAACTGCTCTACAGAAGACGTCGGTGAACAAAACGTAAAGCTGCCCACATCTCATCACTTCAAGTTTCAACTAGACCCCATGGGTTATCCAAGATCTGCAAAAGAAGCTAATGAATAAGTTGAAGTCGCTTCTAAAAAAAGTGATGCAACTGTGACGAATAAAGCCATACCGCATCCTAGGAGATGGTCCGAAAGTGGTCAATGTAGTGAAGTCATCTGATAGCCTCATACTTCTGATAGTAGAAGGGATAGCGTGGACACCAAGCCAGCTCGGGTCTCTCCCTTGTCCCTAGAGTAGTGATGATCATCTTCTCAATAAACCAGCTGATCTGCAAAAATGATGGAGAGTAAAAAACAAGCAAATGAAAAGACAACTCAAAAGTTGAAAAATTACCTCCACTAGTGTCTGACAACCCTGGAAATACATGTTGTGCAACCGAGCCACAACATCCAAGGTGAAGTAGGTCTGGGCCAAAATCACTCTACCCCAAGCAAAATCGTAGAAGCGCTCAAGATCGATCAAATGGGGGAGCAGGCTCATATTGAGATGAGATGATCCAGCCGGAAAGAACAACTGAGTCATGACATAAAGCATGAAGGCCCGAGCCTCCACCCGTGGACCGGCTGCTCGAGGGTTCTTGCTCCAAAACTTCATCAACTTGTCAGCCGAATTGTTGTCACTGTCACATCCAATGAGCCTTATCACCAATGTCGGGTCCTTCCTGGAATAGAACCCGCAGTTGAAGTCGATGATGATCCCATCTAAGCGGAAGCTGAGAATTACACAAACGTCGACCGGAGTGATGGTATACTCTCTGCGGCCAAGATGGAAAGTATGAGTGGTGTTAGACCATCGACTGGAGAGCTCACCAATGCGAGAGGAACGAATCTGAGGATACCCACGTTTGTGGTTGTAATCCTGGAACTGCATGAAACACCTGAGAATAGTCTCGGCGACAATGACCTTCGCCTCGGTGCTAAGCTTCTTGTACCACTTATGCGGCACCTGGATATTCCCTGACTTGTGGCGTGGAACCTGGTAAATTCAATTTATACTCAGCAAAATATACATTGATGATGCATTCTTACGGAAATTGATTTAAAAAAGAAAATGAATTTTCAAAGTTGTTCTATGGGATCCTATAGCTTTTTCCTAAAAGAGTTATACCTTTCTATAGGTTTTCTATACCTAAAATAATGACAAGATGAATTGTGATTTTCAAATAAATTTTCACTAAACCTTGAATTTTCTAGCCTATTGATTATTCAAATGATTGTTTCTTGTGCTATTTTCCTAAAAATTACGTTTCAAAAAGCTATTTTCCTAAAAAGGCTACTTTCCTCAAGATGGCCTAATGGTGCAATCTAAATTTTCCTAAGGTTCTTAATCCTGAAAATTTTCATAAAAACGTATTGAAATAAAAACTGTTGGGAAAAATTGGACTTATTGGTCACCAAGAGAGATGCTCAAAGTGGTCAAGCGTCTCTGGAATGTATTCGCCCGGCGCGACGTTGTAGTATGATCGATTCTGAGGCATAATGAAACGCGCCGCAATGGATTGAGAGGGGATCGCAACCATCTCCCCATCAGAAGGCAGGCTTTCGAGCCTAAAATTGTCGAGTTTTAGCCACATGGAAGTGACTAAAAATTGAAATCAAAATCCGAAAGATGAAGAGAAAGCCATTGGAGTTCGAAATTTAGAGCTAGAGAATGCAAGAAAATAATGGAGAATGAGAAGAATGAGAATTGGTGGATAAAAAGGAGTCTCTCGGCTAAATTTATAGAAGTGTCAATCTAGCCGATCGGTTAGATTACACCCCAAAGTTACCGTTACACCCTGAAGTTATCGTTGAAGTAATGATCAATTTTCAGCCAATCAGGTAAGAGTGTGATCTAGCCGATCGGCTAGATTACATGATGCACTAAATTTTCATTGATTGCAAATTTTTCCGAAAAATTGATTTCCCGGGACACCCTCGATGCCCGAATTTTTCACTCTTGCATAAAAAAATGTTTTTCAAAATGGGTGGACCAAAATTTCCAAAAAGTTGCATTTTTCAGATTTTACTAATGCATAACCCAGTCGGTGAGCTTTTCGAGTTTGAATCACAAATTGATCAACTCATAGCCTCACTGGAAAATTGTCAAAAATCCGAGTATGGATCCATGACGGACCGACTCTATTGAATGTCACGACTGAATTCCCCAATGGATCAGTGTATTGAATGTTTCCCAAGGAAACAAATGATTTATTCCCAGTGGATACTGAAATGTATTTCCCCAGTGGAAAATTTTTTCTAACACACGGATTCATAGCGAACCAGCAAATGCACAATCCCCAATGGATTTCGAAAATTGTCTTTTCAAATTGTTTTCAAAACTGTTTTGCGTCATAGTTCGACCACACTCACTTGTCACGCATCATAACTTTTAATTATCTTCCAATAAAAGTTCTACGCGCGAGGGGCAAACTGTGAGCACGGTCCATCCAGCCCCATGATGAATGTTTAACTTGATTGTAGGTATGGGCAAAATTCTAGCAGAGACGACAGAAGACTGATTGTGCATCCAAGAACTTAGGAGCTTCAACTCTGTAATGATCAAACCCTAGAGCTTAGACTATGAAATTCCCGGAGCCCTGACATCGTAATGTCTGGAATCCCTGATTCCTAATGATCCTGGAGCCCTGACTCCGTAATGTTCAAAACCCTAGAATTCTCGAAAATTCCAAAAATGCCCTGGAGTTCCCAAAAATTCCAGAAATGTCTGGAACCTTAATTCCATCCCAAATGTTTCAAAGCCTTGATTGCACAAGACCGAAAATTGCTCAAAAACCCTAAACCTGAAAAAACTATACAAAATTCTCCCGAAAGAGTTTTTACAGGAAATTCAAAATTACTTTGCATTTGACGGCTAGTTAACCCTCTGGATGACTGCCACGTGTCGTCTTCCAGAAGGTGTGATCTAGCCGATCGGCTAGATTGCACCTAGTCTACGCATAGGTGTTATCTGGCAAATCGGATGTTTACACCTATGGGTGTAACTAGCCGATCGGCTAGATTGACACCCCGAGATGGCTATAAAAAGCACTCTTCTGCCACCATTCCAACACATCTCAACATCACTCAAAACACCTTTCAAGTTAGAAAAATACCTTGAAACTTGACGACATCCTTTCTAAACCTCTTTAAGCCTTCTTAAGCCTTTCTAATCCATTCCAAAGCCATTCTAGGCATTTCTGATCGAGTCTTTCCCCTGGAAAACCTATCCCGAAGCTATTGAAAGACCCTAGCCCCTGGGCATTGACTGACTTCACTCCAAGCCCCGCATCTCGGGAAACCCACTGTTAGGATGGTTGAGGTTCCAATTCTAAACCTCCCCTATACCAATTCCTCCAGATACTCTGTCCAAATTCCAAGAGATTTCACATCCTATACCCTTCTATATCCTCCTATAGCATGGAATTGTCCTTAAAATCTCCGATCCTAGTCGGAACTCTATTGAAGTAAAGATTCAGTCTTACTCGGATATCACAAAAATTCAACCCGGAGTGCTGCCAAAGTTCTCCTGATCAACAAACAATCGGTCCCAAACTGGCCCAAAGGAAAACCCCAACCTCAAGGAAAGGTAAACTGAGGGTTCTTGGCTGTTACGCCCAACTTTATTGCATTGATTGATTGCATCATAAAGCATATGTTCGTGATCCTAGATTTCTTATCGTGAACAAACGCAAGGATTCCCTATAAGTATGTTCTAACCATACACTGCTTAAATTACGCAAAGTATATAAAGCAAGCATGTAATAAAATATACCCTAGGTATACACACTACTGTGAGTTATTTTATGGTATATCATTGTTAATGTTGGATCGATATCATGAGTAAACTTTTTGCGCGAACTCGTTTCTCTGTTAATTCCTGATTGTGAGCTGAACCAGGTGGCGACTCAAAAACTGTATTTACGAAAATAATTCGCTATTAAGCGATGAGTTTTCCGATTTCTTTTAAACCAAATGTTTTGGCATATCATAGCCGACCCAATGTCTTTTGATGCGAGTTATGAGGTATTCAGACCT
>CAOJBJ012745979.1:0-17106 GCA_948291685.1 Euphorbia celastroides
TATTCAAGTATTTGAGTGCATATACCTTTATCTATTGTCTTTTACTTCTTGTTACATTCAGTGAAATCTGTAAATATTGAAGAGTTAGATTTGTCAACCCGAATATCACATATTTTTAGTTATTGATGAATAAGCTAAAGGTATTTCAATTCAAAATACCTCTCATACTAACTAGAAAAGGGAATAATCACATTATATCAATGGCATAGAAACGGAACGAGAAGAAGAAAAATAAAAACAATTGGAGAGATGAAACTGAATCAGTATGATGATTTCCAAAAAAAAAATGGAAGGAAACTATAAACAAATGGAAAAGAAAGTGAACGGTTATGAAATGAGATAACTATGCAATTAATTGAAATTGAATTTTTATCCAAAAATAATAACGTGATTGAGGGAAGGAAATTGAATTTGAAACAATAACTGCCATTTGGGATTTTTATTATAATCAATTAAACGTATTAATTAGAGTGGAAGGTAAAAGTGATATGAAATTTGACAAAAGTTAAATAATTTTTCAAAATATGGAGTGTGTAAGTTGGGTTCAATTTGTTAGTAAATCTTACAATTTCCCTGTATAGGGTGTATATTTGTATTTTGTTTTGACACCACAGCATATTATCTGCAGGTTACTAAAAAACCTGAAAAAACTGAAGTCGTTCTAGAATATATTTGTGGCGTAGTAACTACCAATTACTAAAGGAATCAAGAGTTAACAAACCTATATTTCACCATATAAAAATTAAATTACACCTTCTTATAAAGTTCACTGCAACTTCAACTGTACAACAAAAATGAAAAAGACTGCTTCACAACTACCTTGAGAAATATCAGAATTCAGAAAGAACCCCTCGCCAAGTTGTCAGCTGAAAGGAGAGAAGAAACTATAACCGATAGTCGGCTCAACAATAGGAAAACCATAACTTATTCCAGATTCAATCACCTCGAAGCTTAAAGAGTGAGAATGGGCCAACGAGATTAGAGAAAATGCAAAAAAAAAATTGGCGGGACAAATACAATGAGCTTTATTCCATGTTACCAAATGTTTTTGCAATAATCGGTCGAACGTCATCAGCATCAACCAAAGTCTCTAAGAAGGGAAGTAATGAAATTAGTGCACAATCAGAAGGATCACTGAACCAACTCTTAATAGGAATCCCATTATTTACTTGGAACCTGAAAACCTGAAATCATCAAAACAAAACAAGGTAAATTAAGAAGGTAACAAGCAGATTATTTAGTTTAGTTTATCAATTTGTTATTAATTTATAGTTACTAATATAGATTACATGATTCCATTTTCAAATTGATTTGTTTTGCTTCCTGATCAGATTACGGGATTATTTCATTTCCAATAAAGTTATCTTATTACTTTTTCTTTAATTATTATTTATTTTAGTTTATCAGTTTGTTGAAAAAAAATAAATAAAATAAATAAGACCAATTACTAATCCATCTCTTATTACCTTTTATTTAATTATTTCCACTAAAGTTATATTATTACCTTTTTTTTACTTATTTATTTTAGTTTATCAATTTGTTATTAATTTATAATTACCAATATAAATTACGAGATTTCATTTTCAAATTGATTTGTTTTGTTTCCTGATCAGATTACGAGATTATTCCATTTCTAATAAAGTTATCTTATTACCTTTTCTTTGATTATTATTTATTTTAGTTTATCAGTTTGTTGTAAAAAAATAAATAAATAAATAAGAGCAATTAAGTAATTTAAAATTTAATTGTTTTTAATAATATATAGATAATATGGTCTATAAACGACGCGTATTCTGTCAACAAAATACTTGGTTTAATTACAAAATGCAGGCAACATAAAATTAAAAATTGAAGGTGACACAAGTGAACCCAAATGCTTGAGTATTTTAATAGCATAATGCCTAAAAATGTGGATTGACTAAAAGGATAAATTTTTAAAAAAACTTTGAGGTTTCATTCATTTGCAAAAAAAAATCTGGAGGTATTTTTTTAGCAAAAAGGGTCCCGAGATTTCCAAAATATTTTCAGAAAAGGTCTTTTGTTTTAGAAAAGTAGTTTTATGTTAATTATTTTAAATAATTCAATATTCTAATAAATAAATCTTATTGTTTAAATATTTTTCATGAAAATTCTAGTATTTTTCGGATTATTCTTTTATTATTTATAATTTCTAAAAGTTTATTATCACAATTTAATTAAAAAAATATATGCACTAATAAAAAAGTATAAAATTTATGTATATTGTGTATTGTATGTTTAATAATCATCCAACAAAAATTCATACAAAAATAAATAAGATTACCCACTTTTTTAACGTAATTTATTATTAAGAGTCTTCAATTTGCAAAATTTTTAAAACTTCAGGACCCTTTTGTAAATGAGGGCAACCTCAAGATACTTTTTTGAAGTTTTACCCTTAAAAAAAGTCACCATTTTAACATAACGGGCGTTTAAAAGTAGAAAAACAATCAACAGTGTGAATCTTGAACCAAATGAAAGATTCAAAAGACATGTTTTAAATGAAATATTGGCCACGGCTTAACTAACAACTATGCTAAAAAAGGAATAATCCCAAATAAACCAGCAAAGCAGACACAAATCGATATCCTATGCATCTGATAGAGAACTTAAAGCTTCAAATAATTCTGCACCATTTGCGCTAGACAAGCTGCAAAAAACACACAACAAAAGCAAATGTTACATGTTATGACTACAAATGACTTGAGCTTATTTTTGACACATTCATGTTAATTCATTTAATATTTTAGAGAGCTTGAGCCGAGTTCGAGCTTGGTCAAAGAAAACTCGAGTCGAACGTTCGCGTGCCTAGCTCGAAATTGGTTCAAACCGAGCTTAGTTGAGCTTTATTCAAACTGTGGTATGCTCATTTAATTTGTAATAAGCTTAAATTGTGTTTGGAGCTCAGCTTGAATGCAAAGATGTCGTTTAACCTTACAAATTAAAGTAATATGTATTTACAATAGTTCTGATATCTTACAAATACACCTATACTATATTCAGTTCATAAACTTGTTCTCAACTCTGTAATGGAACAAACTTTTGAGCTGACCATTGGCTTATTTAATTATTTATGAATTGAGCTCCAAATAAACTGATTATTTAATTATCAATCGAGCCGAGTCAAACTGAAGTTTTATCGAGCTTGAACGACTCGGTTCATTAGGAGCCCAACTAGTATAAATAGGTGCAAGTAGTTTCTTCACCCTTTTCAAAGCTCTCGATCTGCTAATTCTGCAGTTTTACGTCGATTTGCATTCAATAAATCAATTAAATACAAAAACCAGTAATTATAGTGCATATATATGATTGTAGATCGATCAAAATTGAAAGAAAGATGAGTACCACAGCGGCGACCATAGGGGAATTGATTGTAGAGATGGAGTCCAATTGGGATTCTTTATTCGTTATTTTTCTTGTTTTGATTGGTTTTTTTTTATTACTTGATAACAACTTTAAGTTAGTACTCCTAGTATTTGATATATAAATTTGCATGGTTAGCAATATATATATATAACTAAAAACAATTAAGTCTTAAATGTAAACGGATTACACAAAGGTTAATAATTATATAAAAAGGTAATCCACTAAGTGTATAAATTGAAAACTAAACGTAGTCCCCTATTGTTTAAGAAAATCAACTGAACATATCATCTAACGAATTGTCCTTCCGAAATTAAGGTGTAGTTCTTTTCTCTAACCTTTTGTCATCCTTATTTCGTTGTTATATTGTCTATTCAATTGTTAAAAGTCCTAAGTTATATATTAATTCTCTTCATTATAACCTTGTTGAAGAGTCAATGTCACTCTTTAATTATCATCTAATATTTGACAGGGAATCACATGATTATTGCAAAAAAGTATAAGTATTCAATATGTTGAAGCATAATCGTAATTCAATGGATGATGTCAACTCAGCCAAGGTGAAATTAAAGACATATTTTATATGTGATAGAAATCCGAGTAAGATGTTATGGACTACCCTCAAATTACATGTTCTCCGCCCTTGGACCGTTTCAAACACAATAAACCATAATCAATTTTTTTATTGTTGAAATGGTTTTATAAGACGAACAGGTAAGTTAAAAAATTATTGAAATGGCTTCTGAATAAAAAAGAAAACTTCCTGAAAGTGTGTTGTCACAAATTGGGTTAGCAGGTTTATAAGACTGTCATTTTGTTCAACAGATTTTTTCACATAATTTATACGAATATTTTTCCTGATTGGTTGTATTTGGTACATATGTGTTTTGAATCCAAATTAGCATCTCTAAATTAATATGGTGTCAAAATATTATAATATGATTGAGAAAGATAGGGTCCTAATAAAAAAAAATTGTGGAAAAAGAAAAGCAAAGAACTCAAAATGGGCGTTTGCGATCATAAATATTTAATTATTAGATAAAAGTAAGAAAATAAAGAAAATGAAAATGAATAGCTATTTGCAAAGTAAGATTATAAAGATCATAATAATAGATGTTTGAGTATGACCTTGTGATATATACAAACAGTTTGCTTGAGTATCTATGCCGATTCATTTTTCTTTTCTGATAACTAACACATCAACTAGTAAACGATAATGCAAATCCAAAACATTTCTATTGACAAATTTACTGAATAGTGTTACCAATCTCAACTATTTCAGGCATACTCTACCCCTATAATTTAAAAGCTTAAATTTCCATTCTCTACCAACAGAATCAACTATTATAATATGATTTTGAAATCAATCCCAACCACTTTTATCTCTGAAGTTATATTTGAAAAATATTGGTTTTTCCTTTTAGCCTGAATCTGTAATAAAAGCTGTGTGGGTCCTCAACCAACAAAATCAAATCCATAATCGACAGAGATTGCAGGAAACAGAACTGATATTTGCACTTAAAAACAGAACCAGAAACAACTTTAGTAAAACAAAACCTCCAAAGGGTATCATTGATTTGTAGAAAACAAGGATAATACAAAAGAAAAACTCAATACAGAAAGTAGAAAGTTAGTAGTTCTAATAGTACCCTACATCAGCAATTCATCAATAGCAGCACAACTTTCCTAGAAAATTTGACTAAATTGCAGAAAAGATGAAAACTTTCAACAAGTGCTCCTCTACAACTTCAAAGATACAAATGTCATTTTCCTTGAGGTCATTAAATTCTGCCATTCTACCAAAATGCATCCGTCCACATTTTCTGTCAACAAGAGACACTTTCCAGCGCCTTTGATCACTAGTCTCCAGCCAAATGAAATGCTTTTCCAGTTGTGCTTCTCTAATTGATTTGCCAATATCTGTAGGCACATACTGCAACAAACACAAATACCAAAAATGAGCACATTTTAAAGAAAAATAATGCAGAGACATTGGTAAATAGCTTACCACAAACTTGCGATCCACATTGTATCTTTTGAGGCTAGTTTCAAAGTGAGGCCTTGTTGATCTGAAATGTCTTGGAGTAGGAATGTTGTCATGTACTCGCAATCAATGATCTTCAGACAACTACTTCTCTTTCTATTGGATCTTTGATTTGGTCTAGAGTTAAAAGCTTTTCCTCTTCTCTGGTTCTTGGATTATGAGATGGGTATGAAATCTGGCAGTTGGAGTGGTCATAAATAGCAACAGTAAAACAAGACATGCCCTTGAACTTGAACACCAACAAGTGGCCATGGGAAAGTGAGTAGTGTCTTGCAAAATCATCAAAGCCATTGCTCAGAGAGATGTGATTCCCTTCTCTCCTAAGCAGGACTTTCCAAATCCGGCCATCAGACACAACAAGTTCAGCAACATCAGTAAGTTCCCCACTGTGTTCCCTTGTAAATTTGGTTGGAAGTTTCTGCAAATAACTCACAACCCAAACAGTAAACTGAGAGAATACATTTTAAGCATAGATAGTAAACTCAAAACAAGAAGAGAAATAAGAATTACCACAGGGCTTGAAGCTTTTAATGAAAGGAGCTAAGACAAGACAATCCGATGTTTTTGGGCAGAAAACAAGTAAGGTGTGTTCTGATTCATAAAAAAGAAGTAAGGTACGTTCTGAAGTTGGGTACGATTTTGACTCATCATCCTCTAATTTTGGTCAAAGTTGCTTTGTTTGGTACTACGCGTGTTTTTTCATCTTATTATCCAGTGCTTTAATTCCTATGGGTATTACTAATAACTATTCAAATTAGTGATGATTTCCATCATATTTTTCCACGTTAAGCTTAAGAGCTGAATTGAACTCAAAGTTTACTTATCGAAACTCATTCAAGGACAGCTGTCAATGTATAATATTTTTTCCGTTAGTGTTGAGAGAAGGACACGTGTACCTTGCCAGCATCTTGCCAAGAGACACCAGTGAGAGCGGGTTTAATAAGACTTGAAGGGCGGGTTTTTTCCGTTTTATCAGTTGAACATAGCGGCTTCAGAACTTCTGAAGCTTCATTAATTAATATTCCTATATTGATAAAATTGTTCTTATTTGTGTTATAGAATCGTTTTACCTAGAAGTTTAAGCTTATAGTTAAGGACCGAATATTAGTATTTACATTTGGTGTTGTAGTATTGGAGATTGCTCTAAGTTATGTGAGGTTTGAGTGATTGATGGCCTTCTCACCTTAAATATGTGGGCTCCAGTACATGCCCTAAAATTGTTTTGTAGAATTTAATGATTTGATAGCTCCTCGTGGGAAAAACATAACAAAAAGAAACTCCATATGCACATACATGAAAAGGAAAAAAAGTTAAAATTAAAATTAAATTCCCGAGATTCCAAACAGGGTGTTTAAATCGGATGTTTTGCGACTCTTTTCTGTCAAACTCTTAACTGCCAATTTTCTAGCTTTGGCTCAAATGAACTCCCAAGGTTCAAGACTTTCATCACATTTGATCTTGAACAAGTTGGATTTTACAAGAAGATAAGTCGGATTTGAGCACAGAAGCAGCTAGTATGTGCAATGTCGAAACATTTAAAGTGTAAGAGGTGTATTAAAGAGTAGCACATATATTACAGAATAGAATGATTTTAAATGTGTTCAAGTCGAGAAATGAAACATTGAATTCTAGCCTCTATGTTGAACTACAGAAAGGGCAAAGGTTAACCCAGTCCCTTTTCTTTTTATCTTCCAATTTCCTCGACAAATGTTTTTCTTATTCTTTAAATCTTCTCTTCGTTATGGTTTCTAAAAATCAAACTCAATAAAACTTCAAACTATTCCAACTATTATGGCAAAACTATTCCAACTAACGCACACAGCAGAATCAACCATCACTTGAACTAGGCTTCTTTGCTTTTACTCAAACGTATCATTAATTAACAATTGACAGACAATTTAATATATAGTAAAGTTTGCCAAATAGTCAAATCCACGTTGCCTACCCAAAAGTCCCGAGTTAACATTGCCTGTGAGTCAAGACATCGAACCAAAAGCGAGGGTACACCTCTTAATAGTACATCAATGAGCAACAAAGCTAAGAGAATTGAAGAGAAATTCTGACCTGTATCTGTATTCGCTTTATGGTGCAGCCACCCTTTCAATAAAAAAAGCAAAGTCAAAAGTTTCTCATTCATTGGTCTTAAACTTCACTTGTGGCCTTCAACACCATGAAACAAGTGCTGCTCTATCAAGTATCAAACCACATGATATAATATGCAAGAACTCATGTTCCCATGTGCAGCACCAGAATTGCTTAGGTTTTTATCATCGACTGCTTTCTCGAGTTTTTAATGTTGACTCAATAAGCTTCGAGTTTTCGCTATTGAGGATTGAGAGTTTTGCAAGCGAAGATCTCAGCTGGAAGAGTTGGACATCTTGGGCATAATTCTTTCCTGGTCTCTGCCTTTGTTGGTTCATCCCATCAGAACTTCTTCAGTCTAGCCCTCAAATGTGTCAATCGAAGAACTCAGCGCATCCAACTCAACTCCTGTAAAGTGATCTGCATAGCAATTAAACACTAATTAATATAGTACATTGTACATGCCACCAAAAAAGAAATAAGCCAATTAAGACCACTCATTGAATTCTCAACATGTAAAAAGAAGACGGCAAATTATTGAAGTCGATTTGATCATGCCACATGAAGATTAAAGCAAAAATACCAACTAATAACCATGTAGGATAACAATCATTTAATGTCAATATATCTTCCTCTTCCAGATTTTCATCGTAAAAGTAAAACTCAGAAAATATTGCTTCAAGCCAAGAGATTGCAAGACTGGAATTATTAACAGCTCTTGCACTCGCTGATTTAAGCCCAGATGTTTGAGTATCTGTATATATCTCCACTAATGAATCCCATTTGTGTCGGTCATAAATAGTATTCAAATGAAACACAAAAGATGAGAAAAATTATCACAAAAGTACGAAGGCCCTGTTCTTTTCAACTTCTTTTTACTTCAGCTCAGTTGAGTTCAATCCAATTTAGTTTCGCATAGTACTAAATGTAGACAAAATTCAGTTTTGTTTAGTTCATTCCAAAAGAACAGAGCAACAGACAGCAAAATGATTGATGACTTATTTAAAGGTGTTAAGGCACAAGCAGAAACTCAGATTTCCTTGATAAGGAAGGTCTTGTTGAATGTTAAAGACTACATTGTTGGAGACAGGAACGCGACAAGGAAAGAATAAGTTAATGTTGTATTTCTTGCATAGATTACTCAAACTTTACAAACAAGTGTGTGTGTGCACACACAACCTACCTAACTTGTTTTTCTAACTTACTTAACTACCTTCTGCAACATAACTCCAAGACTAATTAAACCAACTAACTTTATCTAAGAACTTTTTAATCTAACTACACAACATATTCTAAAAATCCCCGACAAGCTAAAGCGTACATGTCCAACTCGATGCAAGCATATAACAAATTCAAAGACAACAAAAAATAAACTAAAATAGATTAAGAGGAACTTGTAACATCACACCAAATAAGGCTACTCTAAATGGTGGTCTAGTACCAGAAGGAGAAACCAGTTCCCTAGAAAATGGAGAAATAGAGAAACCACCAGAAAAAGAAATCTATCCTCATATAAGGCACAGAAAAATATGTGCCAACAAAAAATCTCACCAAATAAGTAAACTGAATAAAGAGGTGACACTTTGAGAAACTAAAAAAACAACCAAGTAACCACTGAACTAGATAGAAACTGGTTCTGAAAATAGAACCCCACACAAGTAGAAATCCAAATGAGACACATATACCCCAACAATGTTGCACAAAGGAGCAATGCCCAAAATTCCACAAATCAACACCGCGCATAGAGGTAGTACTCAATGTATCCCAAATTTTATAAGACAAAAATCAAAAATTGTAGAACTAAAAATACGAAAAAACCTCTAAAACACTGAAAAACTGAACAAATATAGAATACGACTACCCATTAAAACCGAATCCCAAGTAAATACCCAAGTCCATCAAGTTTAAAGATGTTGAACATAATCACACACAACACACAACATTACCCCAAATGCCTAACTAGGCTCCCGCACAAGCAGGGTAAGGGGGGGTTGGGTGTACGCGGACTTACCCCTATATAGAGAGACCGTTTCCAATGGACCCAAAAGTGGAGTTGCAATAGCTATCCGTGACTTTACAATAAAAGAAGTTCGGACAGTTTAGTGAGGCATTTTACTTTAGTCCATCACAATCCAAAGCCAAAGAATGATGAATCTTTGGCCCCATCGAAGAAATGGACTCAGATGTTGAACATAATGAAGCTGAAAATTTCAAAAGTTCAAAATAAGGGCTAAGTTGCAATTATGTTCATACAAAATCCCACCGCAGGTCAATCTCTAAAGAAAACCTTTCATTTTCATCACATTACATTTCACTCTCTCCTCTTAAACCATACTTCTTATAGTATTTTAATTTAAGCCTATGAAAAGAAATGAATTTAACCAAATCTCTAGATTCTCTGATTATATCCTGCTTGCTAGCAATGAATTACATTCCAATTCCAAACAACTACGCCAAATTACCACTCTTATTAAAATAGGAAGTAACTCCTGGAATCATTAGACAATATACTCAGAAAATGCTAAGCTGAACTGGTGGTACCTGAATACTGAGTCAGAAGAAAGGATTCCTAAATGGGATGCCATGAAACTTGGAGCAAACGAATGGCATTGCTTTCGTTGTAACATAATTGAGAACCGATTCCTTCACATAAGAAAAGAAATTCACAGTTGCACAATTTGCGTTAATATAATTATAGAAAGGGATTTGTGATGCACAAATGCATCTTCATGTATTATGTATCGTCAGATGCACGAAGACGTGCATATAAATCTTTGATTACAGTGAATAAAACATAATTAAGAAAAAGAAGGTAAAAAATGATCATAAAGATGCACGTATAATATCAATATGCTTCGAAAAGAAATACATATGTTAGGTTGCTTCCTTTATAACCTTCAAGAGCCAATTACGAATTAAAAAAGTATGAGAGACTAAAGAAGTAAGAAATTTATCTTAATTAGAATTTCTTGGGAAAGATTCGATCCTTTTGGGAGAGGTTTGTAGCCGTAGAGATGATGTGCGAGTATACCGACTATTGGTGGAGCAAATGATGTATAGGATGGACTCGAATGATCGGTCCAAAGCATAAACGCTTGTTCGGGATTTGTTGGTTACTATTTCTGCAAAAATTGGACTGCAAACCACAAGAACCATAATATTAAAATCGAGATTCAAATCAAGAAACAATTTTCAAATACCATGAATCTCCAATCAAACAGAATCGTAGAATTTGGTTTATAATCATCAAATCATAAACATAGATTATTTAACATGTTTTGACTAACATTATCATATTTTAGACTCAACATGTAATTTGAATATAAAACGAAACCATGTTAACCAAAAGCATTTAAACTTGTTGTAATTATATGTATTAACATTGATAAGTTATATATATTTACTAGTATAGATGTCCATTACTATACACCATTAAGATTGTGTAACTCATGTCTTTCTAAGTTACTTGCTTTTGCCTAAATATAAGCTTGTTGTAACATAAGAAGATGAATGAAATAAATTACTTGTTCCTCACTTTCTCTCCATCTTTATTATACTATTCTTTTATATTGGTTAATATTCTTGTTGGTTCATATTATTTACAACAAAACTTTGAAACTAATACAAATTTAATCCTAACGAAACCAACTTTTAATCCTTGCAAGGGAGCCATTATGTCTATTATCCTTCTTTTTCTTCTTCCATAATTTAGCCTTCCATTTCTTATGTTTTACAGTTTAGTTGATTCATTCAATCCTATAAATTGAATAAATTGACAAGCGAATCGAATCCTAATATTATGATAAATATGAATTTAACATCTTGATGAGATTAAACATGAGTACAATGAAACTCGAGGATGAATAGCTTTACTTGTTTGTAGCATGAGCATGCCAAGTGATAAACAAATCCATAATAACTAAAACCAGCCTATCCACATATCTAGTAGATGGATCATCAGGCAAACCAAATAGAAGCACAGCTACAAGAGGGATAGCTTAAGTTGAACTAATATGAGCAAGCATTATTCTCCCCAAATTTGTGAATCTCACAGATAGCAGATCTCCCATTTTGCCCCCAAACAAATCTCCAATCGAGCTAGCAACAACAAACAAAGCAATAAGCAACACCGTTTCATCATGTGAAAGCCCGATAAGCTCCAACCACATTGCAGAGAATGCCAAGGACGATTACAGAATTGACCTCATTACCCCTTGAGCCACGATTATATGGAAAAACGAAATCTTTATCATGGTCTTGGCTTGTAAAGCCATATTCTTTACTTTAGACCAAAAAGATTCTATTTGATTCCTGGCTTTAAAGTGGTGACACTGATAGTTCCCACTAGATGAAAGGCGAGTCGCCATCCCGGGGTTCCTTGGAAAGTTAGAGGTGCTATTAGTAGAGAAAAGAGTCCTCCAATAAATGTAAAAGGGTATATTTTTTTACCTGGAAGTAAGTGGAGGAAAGGACAATAAGAAAAGTAGCAGCAGACCAGAGAAAAGTACCAAGAGCAATAACATGGGCATGATTATGCCTTAAAGCTAAATAAACAGCGATAGGATAACAAGAAGGCTAAACAATTGAGCTAAACAAAGTCAACAAGCTGGTTCTCAACAAGACAATTACAAGGCAGCACATTGAGTTGATAATGATTAAGTAGAGGTTGCATAACAAAGTACACTCAACATCAAATCTGGCCACCGAAAGTCAAGACTGAGCAATTTAATCAGTGTAATGAGTGGTTAGCAGAGGTCACCAGTGTTCAACATGCTGAGTAGCGATTAGGAATAGTCAGCACACTGAGTGGTCAAAGATGGTCAGCATGCTTAGTTAATCAATTTTGAACAGGTGAACACTACTTAACAATGACTTTAGCTTTGCTAAATCAATGAACGATACAAGAAAAAGAACACAAATCAAAAGATAAAATGCCGAATTGAACTAAACTAAACTTAACTGAACTGAATGAAAAATAAGTTGAAAAGAACAAGACATATGACTTAAAGAGGACCTCAATGAGTCAAGCTAGTCACTGATATTTGTTTCAGTGTTTAGCTCGATTAGAGCATTTATAGACCAGAATATTAGGTAGTTAAGCTGAACATTAACAAGTCCAAGACTCATAAAATTATGAATTAAAAGACTATGTCCATATACATATTAACCCATAGCTACATCAAATTTAAATGATGCATACCAACTATTTTATTGAAGTTAAATATAACTCAATAAACGTTTAAATTTTTAATGTATTAAACATGATGTAAATTGACTTGGTTTTTAAAAAAATCAAACCATATTGTTCATGAGAAACTTATGTGTTGGCAATCATGTCTCCTTAACTTAAAATCTTCCAATCTTCCACTTTCATTTTTTCAGTTCAATAGCTTTTTCCATGATAAATAATTCCCTAATATATATTGATGTTACCATGTTCATTAATTTGCTTATCTTCGAGAGATATCAGCATATATGGATGTACGGACAAAATTAGCGCTTCTGATTCCTAAATTTGAACAAGCAATCAAGCATCCTATTCAAGAAAAGCTTTAGATTTCTGTCAATTATCTACAAATTAAACGAATCGCACACAACAAAAAGGGATCAAACGACTTCTAAACCACCAGAAGCTACACAAATCGATCAATAAAGACATTCAAAGAGAAATATCACGATAATCAACAAAAGAAGAGTGAAAAACAGAGAGAAATAGGAAACCTGAGAAAGCTTTTCGAAGCAGCTGACAGTCTTCAGCCACCGGCGGAGAATTAGAGTCGACATTTCTCCGGTGAAATTGTACGATCAATGGAGCTTTTTGCTCTCATTCTGCGTATGCTTTTCAATATAATGCGAATGGCGGATCAAATGCAAATTTTCTCTGCTCTGTCTTTATATGGAAACTGTACCAATTCTAACATTTTATAATCCTAACATATACCATATACATAAATTTTTAAAGGATGAGAATAATTCTAAATTTTTTAATTCTAATTAAATACTCTTTCATTCCTTTTTATGGAAACAGGTCAAAGAACTGAATTTATTTTTGTAAACGTTTGCCCTATGTATTTTTATTGTGTGTTTCTATTACATTTCATTACTATCATATAAGGAATGCAAACGTTTGCATCAATAAAACATTTGCAAATTAGCATCATCTAGTTGTGACTGATTGTAATATTTGTTTAAGAAAATAGGGTAAAGTATAAAAGAATATCACGTGTTTTTCCACTTTTTCAAAACAGGTCTGTACTTTTTTTTGGTATGTGAGTTAGCAAAAAAGACATTTCCTTCGTACGCCGTTGAATGGTCAAGGGCAATTTCAGAGATTCAAATTTTTACCTAAATATCCATCAACCTTAATCTATTTACCTAAATACCTACTAAACCTATCCCATATAACCAAAAAACTAATCCAATTCCAACCGTAACCAAGCATCGCCGGCCGCGTCCATACTCCGGTGACCGGAACGTCGCCGGGAAAACGGGAACTCGCCGGGAAATAAGTTTCCGGCGGATAATCCCAAATCCCGCCGATTTTCCCGGCGAAACTCCATTCCGACGAAAAGCCCAGAAAAGCCGCCGGTTTCGCCATGAAATCTCGCCGTTTCATCCTCTCTCCGTTTTTTTCCGGCAAAACCAACCTCCGCCATATCTCTTCCCTCTTTTTCTTTTCTCTCTCTAGCCCCGCCGCCGGAAAAACGATTCTCGGCCAAAATCCCAGCTCCGTCACAGATCTCGTCCGTCTCAGATCTCGTCGGTTTCGATGGAGAACAACAAATCGGCTCCCGTTTTCGCTGAAGCCGGAGTTTTTGCCGTTGATTTCGCTCAAGCCGGAGATTTCGCCGTCGAGAGGGAGGAGAGGAGAGAGAGGCCAGCCGGAAAGAGAGGGAGGAGAGAGAGGGTGGCCGGAAAGAGAAGAAGGAGAGGAGAGAGAGAGAGGCCGGTTCGATTTTCCGGCGGTTCGACTTCCCGGCGGCACAACGACGGTGCCGGCGGTGGCGACTGTGGGAGGGGCTGGTTTAGGATTGTAGTTGGGTTAGGGTTAATTAGCATTTAATTGAGGTTAGGAGTTAATTAGGAATTTTATGATTTAATTTGGATAAAAATATAGATTTTCAAAAATATCCCTGTCACATCATCAAATTTAACAACAAACTAACGGAAATGCCTTTTTTTTGCTAACTTTACAAACCACAGACCCTTATATGCCAAAAAAAAGCATAGACCCCGTTTCGAAAAAGTCGAAAAACACAAGCTACTTTTTTATACTTTACCTTAAAAAATAGTATAACTGCGCTCATAACCTAAAATCGGTCATTTGAAAAGATAGGAAAATAAAGAAAGATAAAAGTGGAGTAAACATAATGGAGTAAAATTGGTTCTTTACTAGTTAAAAGTGAAAATTAAATATTTATTTATTGCAAGAAAAAAACATTTGGAAAATAATTTTTGAGGTTAATGTAAAAGACATGCTATTATAGATTACATGTATTAAATTAGGTCATATACTATAGTTTATGTATGAAAAGTATTAAATAATGTAAACTATTACAATAATTAGGAGCATTAGCTTACTCAATACGAATCAATTCATTCTCGAAGTCCTTATATTATTGCTTAACTTGTGGTGCATAATATTTGAAAAGCTTCCCTTGTACTCTTTTCTTATATTTATGCACACCTTATATAAACCAAAAACTTCATCTGTATTCGAGTTGACTTTTTAAGATTTCTTTTTCTATCTAATTTTGCTACCATAACGTTAGCCTCCACATTGGAAATAATCCATGATGCAACTTCCAGCTCTCTTTACGTATTCTACGTCTGCAATTTCATCATAGCAATCCTCTTTCTCGCCTCCAAATCCTCTTTTGACTTTGATGACCAAAGTCAACCAAGTCAACTTCCTCAATGTACCGTCTAACGCGAAGCCAACATTAGCAACGGAAATCGAAGTGAAAATCGTTGCAAATGACATGTCGATGGAGATGGATGAAGAGAGAAACGATGTAAAAGAATTAATTCTATGCGAAATTATGAAACTATGAATTCGTTATTTATCATACAAGAGACAGAATGATTTATACAGGAATTGAATTTGAATTTTTAGCTGATAAAACCTGAGAAACAATGTTCATTGGAGGCCTTGAATTCGGATTACTGAACAAACATGCCACTGCAACATTCAAAACTTTGTTCAGTTCATCTTGAATAGCAGATGAAGGAGATGGAGGGCGTCGGTCTATAACATCTTCAAGTATTATCTTCTTAGTTGAAGAGCTAGACATTGAGAATACGATATCCCCTGGATGTTTTCCTATTATCACCTCCAATGCCACCACTCCAAAACTATACACATCGCATTTCTCTGTCACCTTCATTGTATATGCCAGCTCTGCAACAAAACAGCTAGTAAATTTCCTTTTAACGTCTAATCCCGAGTATTTTTCATTTTCAGGTTAAGGAGCTGATTAAGTTCATTGTTACCTGGTGCAACATATCCATATGTTCCAGCAAGTGCAGTCCAATGCGATGAATCGGGTTTCAGAAGTTTAGCAGTACCAAAGTCTGACACCCGAGCTTCATATTCAGAATCAAGCAGAATGTTTTTGCTGGTTATGTCTCTATGGACAATTGGCGGCGAGCATTCATGGTGCATATAAGACAAGGCATTAGCAACACTTTTAACTACCTTCACTCTTCTGGTCCAGTCCAGTTGTTTCGCCTCGTCATCATTGGCCAAGACTGTGGCCAAGCTACCACCTTCGAGAAATTCATACACCAGAAATGAATGCTGGGCACAAGTGCAGAAGCCGTAAAGCTTGATGATGTTTCGGTGATTTATTTGCGTTAAGGTCCTGATCTCATCTAGAATCTCCTGGCGGGGCCTATGGCTATGGCGATGGAGCTTTTTGACTGCTACTGTGATTCCTGTGGGTAGATTTGCCTTGTAAACACTGCCTTGCCCTCCCTTTCCTATGCAGTATACAACATCGAAGCTATCGGTTGCTTTTATGATTTCATCGTGCATGATTTTACCATTAGAGTTCGATATTGTTAGCAGTCCTTGTTCTTCTTCATCGTTTTCTTCTTGCTGCTCTTCTTCCTGATTTTGTTTTTCTTTGGTTAACAGGAAGGTTACTCCGAAGAACGAGAGAAATGCAAGTCCTGCAAGTGGGAGGAAAATCTTGAGAAACAACAGGCTGTGATTTTGTTTTTCTACTGATTTGCATTGTTGCAGCCCTTTCGCCTCTCCACACAAGCCTTTGTTCCCCTGAAATGCTTCTGGTGGAGCATTTTGAAATGCTTTGTTGTGAGGAACCGGACCTTCAAGTTTGTTGTAGGATATGTCAATGGACAATAAGGCATCCATTTTGCCTAAAATTTCTGGAATAGATCCAGATAGATTGTTGTGAGAGAGGTCCAGCCTCTCCAAGCCTCGCAAATTCGATAGTTGCCCTGGTATCTTTCCACTAAGGGTGTTGTAGCTTAAATCAAGCTCTGAAAGACCATTCGGTTGATCAGGAATCGAACCATTGAGTTGATTATGAGATAGATTCAGTACAACCAAGCTCAGACTTTGGAATTCAGTA
>CAOJBJ012746522.1:0-10100 GCA_948291685.1 Euphorbia celastroides
CATTGCAGTGCTGAAAGACTTCAAATCACAAAAATTCAGCCCGTCTTTTTCTTTCGGGAGACACAATCTTTCCCATCTCATCCAGTGAATAGAAGACCCCCACCAAAAATTCGAAATTTTTTTCCAAATGGGCAATAACATGAGTTGGAAACTGGAATACTTGCATAGCATAAACAGGAAGTGCTTGCGCCATAGACTTCAATAAAACCTCCTTTCCCCCTATAGATAGGTGCTTACGGTTCCAGCTTTGGACTTTTTTATGTGCTTTTTGATGATATAGTTGAATACCTCCTTTTTAGACCTTCCGAAAAGAGATGGAAGCCCTAAATAGGTACCATGATTTTCAACTTCCTGCACCCCAATACAATTAGCAATCTGTCATCTTAGAGTTGAGTTGACATTTGGATTAAAGGTGATGGATGATTTTTTAACATTAATCTTTTGACCTGAGACAAATTCATAAAGAGCAAAGCAATGCTTCAGAGTCAACGCTTCAAATGTGCTTGCTTTGAAATAGAACATATTGTCATCAGCAAAAAGCAAGTGTGATATAATTCTGAATGAGCTAACTTACACCCATGAAGAGATTCAAAGTTCACTTGGCTATGAATGAGAGCAGACAAACCTTCAATACAGATTAAGAACAAAAATGGCGAGATTGGATCGCCTTGTCTAAGGCCACATTGAGGTTGGAAAACCTAAAAATTCCCGTCCCGATGAGTTATCTTATACGAAACCGAGGTGACAGATTGCATAATAACATTAACCAGTGATACAAGAAACCCCAATTTAATATGCATTTCACGAATAAAATTCCACTCGACCCTATCATATGCTTTAGATATGTCGAGTTTAAGAGAGCATAACCCATAGTTCCCTAACCTCTTCCTCTTCATATAGTGCCCAATTTCAAAACCAAGCAAAACGTTATCGGTGATAGCTCGCCCAGGAATAAAAGCGTTCTGGGCCTCTGAAATGATCGAGTCCATGACTGGTTGGATTTTAAAAAGCACATTACATAGAGAAATCAGTCGAAGATCTGAAATTGTAGTTGGATGCTTCTTTTTCGGGATAAGTACAATATTAGTACTATTCAAACCAACATGGAACTGGTTATTATGAAGGCAATGTAAACAAAAAGAAGTTACTTCAGATCCCACTATGTCCCAGAACTTTTGATAAAATTTCGGGTTGAATCCATCTGATCCGGGGGCTTTGTCAGGGTGCATATGGAAAATTGCAAGCTTAACCTCCTCTTTAGAGAAACGCCGTTGTAGTTCTTCGTGAATGTTAACAGAAATTTTCTCATCAATTAGATTCACAATTTGTTCCTCTAGAGGTAAATAAATCCAAATAAAAGCATTGCAATTCCTCTTCAAGACCATTCCCCCAACTTACCTAGCTTTCATCAACTTTCTGCAATCTTTGAAAATTGTTTTTGTTATTTCGGGCTGAGGCTGACTGGTGAAAAATTTGGAATTCTTATCAGCTGACTTAAGCCAATTCACCTTAGCGCGTTGCCTCCAGTAAGACTCTTGTTGCTGTAATAGAATACCGAGCTCCTCTTTTTCAGATTGTAGTCTTCATTGCACTCCCACCCTATTTCATGCTGAAGTACATCAAGTTCAGTCCGACATACCCGAATCTTATTCTTGAATTTGTTTCTCTGTTTTCGACCCCAAGCACTAAACTTTTCAGCAAGAATCTCCTGCTTTAACGGAACAGGTACCTGACCTGCCTCAGTCCAGGTTCTCCTTACTATTCTCAACATCCATTAATTAGGACCCAAGAATTTTCCAAACGAAAAGGGGGGGGGGGGGGAGTGTTTGACAATGTATGGAAATGGCTCTATGATCTGACGTTGCAACGGCTACATTTCTGACCCAGGCTACCGAAAAGATTTCAGACCAGCGAGAGTTAGCCACAACTCTGTCAAGGCGTTCAACAATCCAGTTTGGGCAGCCCCTTCTTCTTTCCCAAGTGAATTTGTACCTAGAAAAACCCAAATTTCTTTAACTTTAGACCATTGCTCGAATTTTATGTACACGAGTACACACTTTATTATTTTGTTTACTACAGTGCAATATAGACTATATAGTAGTTGCAATTTTCGAAACACGCTTGCAATTCGGTCTAAATGAGAATGATGTAGTTTATGAACTTCATATAACAAAATGTATGCGGATGTAGCGTGTATACAACACGAATTAAAAGAACAAGTAAAAAATCAGGGAAACAGAATTTTTGTGGTACGTTGTTTTTCCTTTTGTTTGAGAATTTGTTGATTTACACAAGAATATGAGCTCTAGTGAGTGTTTTGCAATCTACATAATATTCATCTTTTGCTATACAAGTATGGAACAATAATTATAAATGTTTGATTATAACTGTGTTTAGCTATTTCAGAGATAAAAAGTTATCAACAACAACTAACAACAATCTACAATAACTAATAATAATATCTATCAATAACCAAGAGATATTCTGACAAACGAGTAGGAATTCTGACAAACGAGTAGGACGTGAGACTATTAATGACCATAGTTGGAATGAGTCGAAACTCGAAACAAATTTTTAGTTAGTTTTTAGGTTGTAATACAACCAAAAGAGAGTTGAATTAGCAAGTTCAATTTATATATTTTAAAAGACATGTAAGGGTCATGAGTTCAACTTCAACATTGTACAAAATCAAAATTTTCATTATCATTCTTATAATCAAAGGCTTTTATCATTTTGTGCATTGTTTGACCTCTGGCTTTTAGAATTTTAAGAATGTGTATGTTGATAATAATTCAGGTTAAGAGCTTTTTAATTTTAGGAAAAAAATGAAACTTTTTTTTACTGAAAGATAGTTCATTGAATCAAATTAGAAGTAATTACAGCTCTAATTAAAGGTGAACAAACATAAAAGTTAATCCCACTACATGTCGAAGAATCGGCTACATAAGCTAAAAGCCATGCAGCACGATTCGTAGACTTGACATAGACGACTCTAAGAAAAATTCAAAGCAACCCATTGGAGTTAAAACACCGGTCATACACACGACAAAACACAAACAAACTTGCTTTTACAGCAAGACAGACATGTCCTTAGACAAGACTTATTATCAAAACAAAAAATAAACTGCAACCCCTATTTCTTTACCTTCAACTAACTAATTCTACAATCATAAAAACCTGATTACTCTATAGCATCAACCAATACTGCAGATCTGAAACTCTCTTTCGCAATGGAGATAGATCTGAGGTGACTACGGTGAAAGATATCCATGTATCTTGTCTAAAAACAGCTGAAGTCCAATCCAATTGAAAATTAAAATTGAGTTATGCAGCAACGATCCCATGATTGAAAAAGACGAATGTGTAGAAAACGACAAAAAAAAGATGCAAATTATTTCGATAATATAAAAATGTAAAAAACAAAGAGTGAGAGTGAGAAAAATGAACTTTAAGTTCCTCTTTTTCTTTTATGAGTGCATGCTTGATATATTTTTTTTACTTAGAGAGATGTTTTATTCTTGGGTGTGACTATTTCCGCATTATTCTCGTATAGTCCTTCCAAGAGCTACTAATAAATCATAATTTGATGGTTCTTGGTCCAAATTAGTCAAATTTTCCAACTTAATATAATAACACTTTTTTTTACAAAATTTTTTTTTGCTTAATTTCATGCTTGATATTTGGTATCTTCTCGTTGAACATTCAGGAGTTTGTGTAAAAATATGTTCCTATTTTTTTTCGAAAAAAATTAGTTAATAGAAAATAAGATGATAAAATTTCACTTAGTTAGTCTGACTCGGTATCTGAAATTCATGAACCTAATCAAACCAATTAACTCAACATTGTGTATGTGGTAGTATTAAGTCCATAGCACCATACACACTCATTCGATACTCTCTTAAATGGAAAATGTCTAATTTGTTATTTTTAATATAGTATAGTGTTTGAAGTAACTTCGTCACTGCATCGAACTGTTATATAAGAAAAACTTAGAAAAATTATAATCGCAACTTCTCGCAACCATTAGGACTAAAGCTTTTGGCCAAAATTAGATATACTTCTATTAAAGGACACAACACATCTTCTATAGCTAAAACTTCCATTTATCATTGTTCGCATCATAAAGTAATACATTCCCGCCTAAAATAAGATGAATATAGCAGCATTGGACTAATATTTCTTATGTCCAAATATTTATACGAATACTATCATTATATAACTCGTATAGGCAACTTTTTAACTGTACGCTTAAAAGAATTAGCTTACAGGATGAAGTTTTGATTATACCTCAATAACTTCTTTTAAAATGTAAAAGCATATCAAATCTAAAATTAGTAGAGTCAATATTTAGACGAAATTGTTACTATTAAAAGTAATTAATCACATCATTTTTAAAATCTTTAGTCAATAATGAGACATTAATAACAGTTTAATGATTTTTTGTTTCAAAATACCAATTTTCTAACAGCCATCACTGGAAAATAAATAAGGGTTGAGATAGGGCATGAAGCTGAAAAGTTTTTACTTTTAGCCAATAGCAAGCAACCATTAGTAAGGACTTGTTTGGCTGTGCGTATAACAGTAACAAATGAAATAAAAGCATTACACCTGTAATGCATCAACGATAATCTGTCCAATTTTTGTACCTTTGTGAGTCAGGTTTCACGTAACGAGATCGTCTTCAACCAAACACAGCCTATTGAATTTGTAGGAATATGAGCCAAGTTCTAAATCCATTGAATCAAGCATTAAATGAAGAGGGCATTAGCCAACAATAAACTTGTTTAATAATCGATTTTTATAACTAAAAATCATTATTTGTAATTAATAAACTTTTATAAATAATTACTGCAACTTGAAAAATACTTTCATTGAGAAATACAGTAAGATTTTTGAAAGGATAGCTTGATATTCGATTATCTTTATTCAAACTAGTAGAGACAATAAGCGTAATTGACACATGATATTTTATGGTTTATTAAAAGATGGATCGTTAAATATGTTATAACTTTTGAAAAATAGATCATTTTGATAATTCAAATCGGTAGAAAAATGAAATTCATTATATGTTCAACTAATTATATGTAACTATAAAATAAAATACTTAAAAAATTGTTTGAAAGTAATAAATCCAAAAAATAGAAACAATTGGAGTGAAGCTTGGAATTCTTAAAAGTCTCTGAGAATTTTATTAATTAAATAGGTAGATTTGTGTCTAGTATAATAAATAAATGAGATTTACCAATAACCAATTAAGAGACTTTTATATTTAATAATACCATACCATAATATAAATAACGCATAAACAAAAACTTGCACAATAGCTAACGTTGAAAAAAAAAAATTTACATCGCAACAAACTGTAAATGAAAAACATACATAATGCATTTTTTTACTGCTTTCGGTGATTTTTCCCTTTTGCTTTTCCCCATTGACATTGACCTATTCAAAATTACACATATAGCCCTGCATGGGTTCGATCAAGTATCAACTACCAATTGCCACCTGTACCAATTCGTTGAAAGGTCATTTTGGGTAATTCCTCCTTATTCCATCCGAGGTACCAATATTTCACTGCAACCAAACAAGTCATTTCCTCTGCTTTTCAAAGAAGTAGACAGTCCAATCGTTGAAAAGCAAAAACTCGTGAGCGATTCTTCAGTTTCCTCTGTAGGGCTCCATAAATTCCCTCTCTATTTTGTCTTTCTTTCTTCACTGGAAAAGAACGGAAAAGTAGAATTCCGGCGGACTATTATGGCTGCCAAAACTGTGATTTCCCGGCCGGTAACCTTCGTCACCGGAAACAGTAAGAAGCTGGAAGAAGTTCGCTCCATTGTTGGACAGTCTATTCCCCTCCGATCTCAGAAAATTGATCGTACGTACACTGTTCTTTTCATTTCTGTGTTTCAAGTGTTCTTCTGTTTATTTTCTCTGTATTTTCAGCGAAATTTGATCATGATCTAGTTGAGTACACTGTTCTTTTCGTTTATGTGTTTCGAGTGTTCTCATGTTTCTTTTCTCTGCATTTTCAGTTCTCTCTCGAAATTTGCTTATGATCTAGTTGTGTGCACGAGATCTTTTCATTTTGTGTTTCATGTGTTGTTCTGTTTCTTTTCTCTACTTTTTCAGCGGAATTATGATCTAGTTGAGTACACTCTTCTTTTCGTTTATGTGTTTCAAGTGTTTTTCTGTTTCTTTTATATATATTTTCAGTTATCTCTGCGAAATTTGCTTATGATCTAGTTGTGTACACTCTTCTTTTCATTTATTTGTTTCGCGTGTTCTTCTGTTATTTTTTCTCTACATTTTCAGTTATTTCTGCGAAATTTGCTTATGATCTAGTTATTTTGCTTGCTGAATTTCAGTTCCTGAGCTGCAAGGAACACCGGAAGAGATCTCCAAACAGAAAGCTCTTTTAGCTGCTAAAGAGGTACATGTTTCTGTGAGGTTTTTCTACTGTATTTGCTCAGTTTTTTTAAAGAACCTCGACGTTTTAAACCCAAGTTTTTCGATCCCGTTGTCACTGAAGATCGGCTGAAGAATGTAGAATTGTTATTGAAACTTGCAGGTGAATGGACCTGTTTTGGTGGAGGATACCTGTCTCTGCTACAACGCCTTGAAAGGACTTCCAGGTAAACATAATTTCTCTTAGAATATGATTTTATACTGTTGATGCTACTCGGAAATTGATGCATGCAACTATGTTCTAAATTGTAGTGGCTTCTTTTCAGGGCCATACATGTAAGTTGGATATCTCGGTTTCTCTCTTTCGTCTGGGAGGTGAACTCGTCATAATTTTGTGATTAGCCTTTGAAATTTTCAACTATACTGCAAAATACTTGTTGATATCTGTTTGGAAGATTTCTCGTATTTCATGAATTTGATATTATTTTAGTTTTATTTTCACAGGTCAACTGACTTTTCCATCAAAATTTATCTTTTCAACTTGGATTTCCTTATATATATGGTTAAACTTGCCTGATCAGAATTAGTTACCTATGAATTTCATATTTGCTGTTTGTCAAAGTGATGAGCTACTCATTTTAAAACGAGGGTGCTGCTAGTTTGTGATATACTCTTTTAATATTTAAGAACTGCAAATGTTATATACAATTCCAAGAGAATGTCGAATTGCTCTTATTTCTGTCTTACCGTAGTTAAACTAGGTGCCGTTATTTTCCATATTACCTTGAGTGTCAATTTACTCTTTTCCAAATGTTTTGTCATCTTTTCACCTTAATCACCGTTCCACATTTTAGTTGTTTTTGAGCTTAATTTATTGCTTGATGTTGCAGCAAGTGGTTCCTTGAAGATATTGGATTGGAAGGTATTTTATTCTTTGATTTGTTCTTTTTTTATTGTATACGTGAATTGTTTTTGTATGCTGACATCTTGAAATGCTGTCATTCAAGGTCTTAATAAGATACTCATGGCCTATGATGACAAATCAGCTTATGCACTCTGTGTGTTCTCGTTTGCCCTTGGTCCTGGTTCTGAGCCTAAAACATTTCTGGGGAAAACAATGGTAAGTTTAGTGTTTTTAGTCCCTCCTTAGACGTAAAGTATAATATTTTGAATTACTAACTCACATTTTGAATCATCCATTTAACTTGTATTATTGACTGATTTATTGAATTCCAATGCTGAAAAGGAATTGTAGATAATCTCTTACTATTGCATCTAGTTATACTAATGTATTTCTTGTGGTTGAAATCTTAGCCTAGTGGTTACGATGTAACTTGAGAACTCTAGAGGTCTCAAGTTCCAACCACATCCGGGGTGGGTTTTCCCTTTCAAATTAGTGTAAGCCCATGTGAGGCAAACTAAAAAAATTATGCTAATGTATGTCTTATGAATTGGACAAACTTAATCTGTTTTCCTGTAAGATTTTGTGTATCAATTCAGTTCTTATTGAATGCTTGTTATGTTCTTTAGGGAGAGATAGTTCCTCCAAGGGGACCCGAGGATTTTGGATGGGATCCAGTCTTCAAACCTGATGGCTATGAGCTAACGTATGTCAAAGATTATATGTACTTGAAGTTATATTTTGCTTCCGGCTGTCAGCATATATTAATTGTATGCTGCTTGATTATATTATTCCGGTTGTCTTATGAAGTTTTGCAGAAATGCCAAAGGAAGAAAAGAACAAAATTTCTCACCGTTACAGGGCTCTAGAATTGGTGAAAGCTCATTTTGCTGAAGGAGGGTATGTGTTTGAGATAGATGAGCCACTAGCCGAGACTGAGGAAAGTGCATACAAAAATGGTCACACGGCTGCAGAACCCGAAGAGATTGACCCAACTGCTGCTAAGAGTAAGCAATGATTTACACTTTTGTCTACTAATTACTCTAAATATTATTTCTGTTTCTTATTGTTTGCGGTGTTAATTTTGACAGGGAAAAGAGAAGCTGATGGAGTTTTAGAGAAGGCAGAAGAGGACGCAGATGGAAAGAAACAGAAGAAAGACGAGTAAATGATGCCTTTTTATGAGGGGAAAAATCACAGATAATCAAGTAGTATTCTAATGTTTTGTTTTGGTAGAGAAAACTTTAAAACCTCTATTTTTGTGAGATGGATTTGAGAGATGATTCCGACTGATATTATGACTTATGAAGTAAACTGTATCTTAATTTGGGTACTTCTATATGTGATGTTTCATCTTTAAAATTTAGGCATCGGGAATTTATTTGGTATGTTTTCTCAATTTTATACTACTGCACTACAGAAGCAATTGCAGATTAGGTATCTCTTTTTTGGCAATTGGGCTGGTCAATTGGTAAGTTTTGGAGGCCCATTAGCTGATTGTGGTTGACTTGGTGTGTTCAGTGGCTTAAGATGGTCCTAGCAATGGTTTGATTGTCTTTGTTTATTATTGATCCTATAGGAAAATTTGTATTGTAATTTATTGGTAGAATATCTTAGAATTAGTTGAGTTGTAGCAGGTAATGTCTATCATTGAATCGAACTGTCAACTTTCTCGTATTAAAAAACATTGTCATGTTTGTGTCAATTGAAACAATTGTAAATAGTTTACTATTTAATATGATGCGAGTTAATAATATTTACTTGAATAGGTTAAACACTGAATAACAAATTGCAATAGTTCAAACACTAGAAGGGGGTGTTCGACCAAAAACATGTTAAAATCTGTGTGTTTAAACACTATAGAAGGGGCTTTTGACGAAAAACATGTCTATATCCGATTCTGATTGTAGCTAATTTTTGAGAAAAGGTAAAAAAAACAGATCAATGTGCCCTTATCAACAATTGATTGGGCCTTCACAAGCCAAAACTCCAAGCTAATCAACACATTATCACATTCTGAGAAATGCAACTGTGACTATGTAGCTTGAAAGATGATGAGAGGGCTACAGTAGTATCTGTGTGAATAAAAGCAAGTCCAAGGGGGAATTTGGTAAAATGGGTAAAAATGCTAATTCCAATCATCTCTAAATGGTATCTTCCAAAAAATGGGCTATCTATTTTGTTATTTCCAATATAATAATGCTTTTGAATTATCTTTATTAAATTAATTGTTATTTTTAATGTGACAAGTAAAAATATTAATATAATAATAAAAAATACTAATATTTTGAATTAGAGAATGAAAAATGAGATAAATGGATGGAACGAAAATACTGTAGATTTTATAAAATGGGGTCTGGGAAATGGAAAATGGAAAACCGTTAGTTTTGCTATAACATATGGCGGAAAAAAGGGCTTTTGATCATAATTCTACATTAAGCTTCTTATAATGAATGCATGACAAGATTGTTGCATGTGCTTATAGTTAGGGGTGTGCAAATGGTTCGGATATCCGGTTTTCAAACCGAACCAAACCAAATTATTAATTTGGCTTGGATATTTCAAATAATAGGTTTGGATTGGATAAAGAAAATTATATATTTCGGTTAATTGGTTTGGTTCGGATATTTTTTTAAAAAATCCGAAGAAACCAAACCAAACCGAATTATATGTAATATAAGTTTTTATGTATATATATGTACATTAATGAGATAAAAAATTATATATGATATTAAATATATATAATAATATGCAATATTTATTCAATGTCCATTAATTACTATTAATTAATATC
>CAOJBJ012746860.1:0-16057 GCA_948291685.1 Euphorbia celastroides
AGTTTGGTATAATTCAGCTATAGTGAATTCAATTTCATGCAAAACTTGTACAAAAACTAACTTTTGATTCAAGATAATGACAATTAAGTTTAACTTATTACATAAATAACAAAAACAACAAAACTATTATCACCAAGTATCCACTTAAGTTTCATATTTACAAAAATGACATGTCTATACAAATGTTTTACATATGCCTTACATATGTTTTACATACTCTTTGTATCGCATATACATATGTTTTACATTTAATTTTCATATTATTCCAAACTGGTTAAGCAGATCTAAAAACTGTCTTATTACGCATTCATTTATGTATACATATACATTACATAACCAACACATATGCTTTACATAAAATATTCCGAATTGATTTACAGATTATTGCATAAACTTTACATATGATTTACATATACAATACATATCTATCACACACTTGCAAATTAAATTTTGATTCAAGAAAGAAGAAGAAGAAGAATCCATTACACATGTTACACAACCAATACATTGCCATTATATGTAGTATACATATCATTCTCAATGTAGAAACATTTTATCGAACACCTTGTGTGCATCCTTCAAACATCATAATCTTCATCACAATTACATCATTTTCACCACCAATAGATCTCAAAAACAATAACAAACAGAAAATTAAGAAAAAAAGAGTCGGAATCACTTTCAACAAATCAAAATCGAAAAAAACGTTGAAATCAAAGTCAAGGAACAAACCGAATGAAAACCAAAATTGAGATGCAATGGTGATGTTGCGTCGGAATCTCGCTGGAAAAAGAGAATTGAAGTCGGAAAACAATCGAATAAAACTGAAAAATTGAAGCCGAAAGTAAAGAAGAAGAAGAAGAAGGAGGAGGAGGAGGAGGAAGAAGAGGTCGTTGGAATCTCGACGGAGGAGCGAACGCCGGCAAAGCTCGGATCGATGGAGGCGGCGCGCTCGGATGATGGAGAAACAGAGAAGAGGAAGAAAAGAGAAAATAAAGAAAAGAGTTGTGGAGCTTTGTATTTATATGTTGTTAAAAATGTAAATATAAAACTAAATTTGTTATTTATGTAAATAAGTTTCTTAATGGATAAATTGTGTAAATAATTTGCAATTATTGTATATGGGATTAATTTCCCAAAATATATCATTGCTAATCTTTGTATTCATTACCACTTTTTAAGGTGAAAGCACAATCCTCTCTATTTATTCAATTTCAAGCGCAAGTGATGATTTATAAAGTTTAATCTAGTCATGAAAAATACAACTTCATAGAAAGCATATTTAAACTCCGAAAATTTTTATTTTATATTTTATATCACATCTTTTATGAACTATAAGATGGAAGAATCATAAAAAAAGTGCATACTACAAAAAATACTTCAGTTGTCATTGATTATAGTATGACTATAGTCTTCATAACATCATGGTCTTAACATCACGCTCTTGCATGCATCAATTGTCAATCATTACTCTCTAACTACTACTCAGTTTCAGGAAAAAACATTGCCTCACAAATACAAGTACAGGTAAAGCTCTTGAATTTGTAATTTACCGATGATAAGATTTATTACTTTTCATTTAGTTGTCGAACTTAACCTTCATGTAAATATGTTCGGTTCATATAACAATATTTAGGTTTGATATAATTGGTATAATTGATTATTAATATTGAAAAAATAAAGAAAATAGATAGTTAATACAGTTATATCTAATTTTGTTTGGCGGAAGTGCGGAACAAATTAGTAGGTCTGTCAACTTGTCCCTTTACTCTTTAGGTGAACATAACATCACCTCCAACTTTGTGTAATTTTTAATTTTAAAAAATATATACTTGGTACAATAGAACCTCGATAAAGTAATATTCGATAAGGTAATATTCTCGTTAAATTTATATTTTTCTCTGGACTCGACTTGCCTTTTTATATTAAATTTACGTTCGATAGAGTAATATTCTCGCTAAATGAATATTTTTTCCCGGTCCCAAGCTTATTACTTTATCAAGGTTCTACTGTAGCTCGTTCAACTTTCAAAATAATTTATAACTAACTTAAATTTTCTTAAAAGTCAAACCAACCAGAAGTTATTAGCTTATGGTGGTAAGGAATCTACGGAGTGTTCTTTTTAGAAGTTGGAGGATCTAGAAAGTCTCTCAAAAATGTTAAGAGACAAATGATTTTTCGGAATAAGTTAGTGAGCTTATTGGCATATTTAGCCAATTTTTTTAATACAATTGTGTGTAATACAACTACCATGTGCAAAACTTGAATCATAAAAAGTTAAACCACACCGACAAATAAATGAAAAAATCACAAGTTTATTTCTAAAACAGAGTTCGCCATCCCCTGGTTATTGGGTTTTTTGGAGAAAATTGTCATCTACTTTTCCCGTAACGAAATCATAAGTTCACAACATTTCAGAAATCTCTATCAAAGTTCAAATGAGGGAAAATTCAGCTTGATTTTACTCTGAACTTCTTGAATATTTCTCAAAGTAATGAATTGCTTTCTGACTGAAACTTTTCTAAAATTTTCATTCGGAAGTTTAACGGAATAAAATTATAAAATGTGGATAATTTTGATATTTAAATGTGAAAATCAAGAATCAGAAAAACTGATTTTATCTTCTATTCTCATCAATACATGAAACTAATGGCTACTTATAAGCCAAATCACTTGCGACTTTTAGGGTTGAGACATATCGAAAAGACATAAAAGACATAAAGATATAACTTTTCAAGAAATTTCTCACATCCAAACTAGTCGTAATCGTAACTTAATTTTGAAAAATATTTTGTTTGGAAGCACATCAAGTCGCAACTACAAGCAATGTCGCGATCGTGACTTGTTACTTCTTTACGAATTTTTCTTGATAAAAATTTTCAAAAGATCTGAGTGCTTGGAAAAAAATTTCTTACAACTGTCCCAACAGCTCATCCCTAGAACCGTTAGGGGTGCTGCCCCTAGACCCCAGCAGGGGCTACCGCTCCTAAAACTCCGCTTTTGAAACATTCCAAATAAGTATGCACTCTGCACTCTTCTCGACTTGTTCGATAAAATATCACGAGTGCATTGACCAACTAATCAATTCAATTACACTAAAATACTAACACAATCTATGCATTTGATTGCAAATGCCTCCATTACAAGAAATATTTGGATGCTTTACTATTGAAATTGGTTCCCTTTTCATTGTTAATAAAGAGAATCTAATAGAAGTAAATTATGAAAATAGCACGTATGAAGAACCTTCTGTATGTTTTTTTAATAAAAATAAGAATTTTTAAAAAATAAGTTTCACATTGAAAGAATTTAGCAGTATATCCGGGTAATTTGAGCTAATCAAATACGGGTATAAATGATGATCTAAATTAGTTAGTTGGTAAGTAACTTTCAGAGACAAAACTATAATGACGTTTTGATGTGTACAAATGGAATGGTGCGTCAATTAAGTAGCCCAATTTTCAAAGGATGGAACCGAAAGTTAATAATCATTGATTTTTCACCTTCCCTTTTTCTTTTGAATTCGATTGATTATTTATTGTCCAACCTCATCATACAATAATCCATCACTTTTATCATTACTTTTAAACAGTACATGTCGGTGTGCTCAACAAAAGTAATCTTAGCTACCTACTTTGCTATTACTTGTACTCTCATGTTCAACTTAAATCACAATGCATAACTTCGCTACAAATTTGAAAAATAAAAACATACAAGTTCAAATCCAATCGCATCACTGGTGTAAATGTTCAACATAGATTTGTATCAAAATAAACAAGAGATGACCCTGAAGAAAGAAGTCAACAAAATAATGACCGTGAAGCAGTTAAATTACCAAATTAATGCATCACTGCCCAACTAGTCTAACAATATAACATTTGTTTGGGGTATATATCCCACGTGTCACAAGGTACTATATACAACCAATGTCTTAATAACTGACTCTATATATATATATGTAATACTGTACAGTTCAAAGATGCATTTCTTGCAAAACACAACATGACATCACAGCTCATTACTTTGAAGAGAAAAAGTGCATACCAAATCAGCCAAGATAAATGACGGTCCATGTGAGAGACATCGATTCGGTTATAACTTGTAAGCCCAACCATGTTTATCCAAATATGCCTGTACCGCCTCCTTTATTGCAAAATTTGTGATCAGCTGAGATTGATCGAGAGGTTCTCGTGTCACGGGATACAAAGAAGCGGATTGCTTCTTTACGTTATATGGTAGCCAAAACTCACTGGGATTACATACTTCAAGCTTTGTAGTTCCCGTGACCGCTTAGTAGAATCTTGCTCCCACTGCTTGTATTTGGCTTTTGCTAGTGCTTGCCATATCTCTTCGACCATGTAACCCTTTGAATCTGCACCCCTACCAAGGTCCAAAGCCTGTAGATTGATCACATTTACACTTAGCATGATTGGTCCGATGCAAAGGATAAATCTTTTAAACTATGCGATCCAAATACAATAGGGATATTAAGACACTCTGTGTAATAGTTTACAGATGAAGACAACTTTAAAATATGAATTTCCTGTTATTGTGTAGTATAAAGACAACTTCACAGCATTGTACAGAACGAAAGTCACAATGACACTCAAATCCAAACTGGTCATAAAGCAAAGTTTATATCTTTAATTACTAGTGTCCACGAGAATCTTCTTCAAATCAGATGTCGGTCTCTAGGTTTATCAACAAAGAAGCTTAATCCAACGCCTGCTACAGATATGAATATCAGACTACCAGCCATTCAAGCAAATGGTTTTAACAGTTATGGAGAAAATTAAATATTCTAGCCATAAGCTAAACAATCTAAGAGAGACAATCTCAAATCTTCGAATTTGAATATTTAGATGAGCTATTGAGCAGTAGCTGTACATGTTCAAGGCCATGTCCACCAGCTTTCTTACATCACCCTTTTCCATTGTAATAAACACTAATTAGATATACCAAATAGCAGGATAATAGCTACTGCTTCCAATACTCAACTAATAAAGATTGTAGGACACTCATCACCAAACAAAATGCACAACCAGCATGATCAATTCAAATATATTAGACTCCAAAATAGCACGGAAACTTTGATGACGTAACAAATAGGCGTATCCTGCCGGTTTTGGAAATGCAAATCCAAAATAAACCCCTATGAGATGCCTCTAAGCAATTTCTGCTATTAAGTAAAGATGGAATCTTGATTTCTCAGATTCTGGAAACCATTCCAGCGAATTTCCTCTATTTGGAGTAGTGTATTCCAATTCATTAGCAAAATTATACTTTATATACTATTCCAACTCAAAAGTGTAAGAGACTTCAATCCATAATTTCGTATCTTTACCTAGCAAAGCAAACCTTCAAAATTTTCCACAACCTTCATGTTTCCGTTAGTTTTATTTTTGTTACACTTCACCTACCTATACTTAGATTAAAAACATGAAGAAACTGATTTGTTATTTGACTACTTTATCTAAAAATAAAATTACACACCCGATTGTTTTATACCTTGCATATTCATAGATATACGTCTATGTGATTGTGTTCCGTTTCCGTGTCATTTCTCGTTTCCATTTTCGTGCTACCTAGCTGGCCTCTATATTTTAAAACTCAAACAAGCATTCTCTCTCATTTTGTTTCTATGTGAGATGTTGCTTTGGCCATCCCAAAGAAAGCAAAAGCACAAGGAACGCCGTCCCAGAGATACAGGTAGTAATAAATATTGCAGCAAAAGTTCAATGTTAAATGGAAATATAAACTAAAAAACTTAATACAAAACAGCAAATTAGATGATAGAGAAGTCATGGCCAACTTCACAAGAGACCAGCACAATTGAGATAGCTTGTGGTTAAATGGAATCAATATTGCTATCACACAAAGATAAGAAGTGAAGCCTACATAGCATTCCAGTCATATATGAATGTGCCACTCATGTCAGCATTGAGCCCAACACAAAGAAACAGAAGCAAATAACAAAAATAATTTTACAGTTAAGATACACCATAGTTAAAGAAGTTTAGAACAAAGTCACAAACAAAAGAAAAAGGAATGTAAGAATCCAACAAACAAATAAACAAAGAAATAAAAATTTGTTCGCAAAAAAACCAAAGAGATCTCAAAGGAAACAATGATATAGCGAGGAAGCATAATGACGTCACAGAGAGATGGATGAAAAAAAAATCTCAACAAAATTATTCACAAATTAGATCAACTATGCAACTGGCTTGTAAGCGATTTATAAATACAATGTAAAGCAAGAGCATATTAAATAAGAGCAATAGAAGAGGACTCAGAACAAATTCAGATACACATAACATACTTTTTGCAATTCCTTCGCTCCTTGAGCTAAATCTCCCTTCTCTGGCAAAGCAAGTCCTAACATGTAGTGGACCAACGGGTGGTAGCTCAGTTGGCAGAGCGGAGCTGCAGGTGATCTGATGGTCACGGGTTCGAACCCCACCACCCGCTGGGAGACTTTAAGCCTTAATCCGCAACCCGGTTGAGCAGGATTAGTCGGATCCCGCCAAAGGTGGGTTCGGAATACCTGTGGTTATTACCAAAAAAACAGTCCTAACATGTAGTGGGCCTGGATGGGTTAAATCAAAGGAAAATTTCATGTCAGCAATCACCAAGATGTATCAGAAAAATGTTTAGAATAAAAGAACATATGTGCACATAAGTGTTTCATATGCATCTATAAAAGCCCTGAGAGGCTGAGACTAAACTGAAACCATTATCATCTATTTATGACAAACCAAGCATACATGGAAGTGAAACTTACAGCATAAAACACATATAAAAGCCCCCATTGGTATAGAATGGAAAAACCATATAAATTTCATGGCAAACAACAGTATAATTATTCATGTGCAATTAAGAAGTACGTTCTTGAAAACAGTAAGAGCATTGAGAATGTTTTCAGTCCTTGCGGATGATGTAGTCAGAATCCATGATCGAAGGAAAATGAAATCCTTCAGAGGATCATACTACTATATCACAAGAGAAGCTCGAAGAGACTTGCATGATGCCACCGCATATAAGGCACTAGCACAATGTTATCGACACAGAGTAGTAGGCTCTACTATTTCCCAGTTCCCACAACATAATATTTAGGCCATTATTTCTTCCAAATTCAAATCTCTAGGGACTATGCAGGGTTCACTGCACTATTCCACCTAATTTGTTGTTTGTAACATAATATCATACATATATTGACTATTCTGTTTCTCTTCTCCATTTCACTTGAGTGAAGCTCAGCAAAACGATATTTACCATGAATTCAATATACACCCCACCAACCATCAAGAAATTTGCTGACAGCCTATAATAAATGCACAAAATCGACCTGCTTTGACAAAAGAATGTTCACATGTGATATATGCTCCTTAGTACCCGAGTAGAGAAATTACTAAAAGAAGCTCCTAAGATTGGTTATATTATACGGAACTGAAGCTTGCAAAACTTGCCTCATAAGAAAACTGAAAACCTGTTAAACTAACGAGCCCAAACAGTTATTCTCCAATATCCACAAAAAGTGGCACAAGAGGTCATTATCTTAGTGTAACCAAAAGACCAGTGTAGAACATACTTTGACCGAAAGAAATGTTATAGGAACACCATTAATTACGTTCAAGTTCAAATGAAGTATGAAAAGTCATATCTGAAAGAAATAAAAATAGACTTGGAAGTAATCATCAGAAAGCAGTAATACCTTAAACGAATTGCTATCAAGCTGAATAGCTCTTCGACAATCTTCCACAACTTTTACCCAATCACTGAATTCAAAAGAGAAAAGAAATGAAAGCGACCAAGCAGCTACACACAGAGATAAACATATAACAAGAGAGAAGGAGACGATCCCATGAAAAGAGTTTAGTACGTGTACATACTTCCGTTCCCGGTGACATAGAGCACGATTCGTCCAATACACAGCAATGTTAGGGCACAGAGTAATGGCCTGTAATTTTACTAACATAAATTCGACTGCAATTCAAAAATCTAAAACAAAGAAATCTCCAAATAAAAGACGAACTAGTAAAAGAAAATGCATCAATTGCAGTGTAAGCATCGATGGCAGCTCCAAATCGGCTCTTAGCAAAATATGAATTGCCATCGATCCTCAGTTTTTCTGCTTGTTTAGCAGCAGTGGACATTGGGCCATACGACCCCATTGCTTTATACTGAAAAATTCCCCTGAATTCCGTAGCTTGGCTAATCTACTATCAGAGAATTTGATTGCAGTTATACAAAATTGGAAGCGAATATGGTAAGACAAAGGATGCAGGTCGAATTAGAATGCCTGCGATTCTGGAATCTTCTTCAGTTGCCAGACCACCAAAATTAAAAATAAATTAGCGCTTAAATACCTAACCCCAACCTTCTTCTTTCCTCTTAAATTTTATTCATAAAAATAACATTGAAAGGAGTTTATTGTGTGGTTGGGTAACATGCAGGTGATATTATTGGGTGACAGAGGTCTTTGATTGGAAAATAAATGGATTATAGGAAATTTTTTGACCAGATTTGTTGGATAAGTTTGAATTCTTTTGGCTGTCAACTTCAACGATAAAATAATTAATTCAAAAATTCAATAGAAAACTCTTGTGAATAAAACTCATGTCCACTTGAGAAATTTAATTAATTAGATTGCAGACTCTTCTAAAATCATCTAGAAAATGATTTATTTTGTGTTTCCTTACCCACTGTTTGTTTACAGATTTAAATGAAATGATGGTTCGGGATTCTTATTATAGGATATATTTGATATTGCTGTTAGAGCTGCAGTTCCTAAAATTTGGTATCACAAACTTTTCATATAATATTGTTTTTTATTTGTTTTGGCAGTACATTTTAGTCATTTATATCAAAAAATTGAGAACTGTCAAAACAACTTTTCCAAAACTATAATCTGTTACTTTTAGAAAAAACTTCAAAATAAAGTTTTTAGGAAAAGCAGTTTAGGAAAGTAGGCCAAACAGACCCTTAATCAAATATATCCTAACTTGCATATGAACAACTATTAAGCACCACTCAATTCTAGCTTCCCTTTGTATCTGAAATTCAATCAAATAATTTATAAATTTTCTACATAAAAACGAACTGACATTTCTGAAAGTTGTTAATAAGTTGTGTTATATCAAGATCATTATATGTACTGGAACCGAAAAAAATTTGTTGTCATTGACAACCACATAGAAAAGAGAGAATAAAAAGTGGATGAGCGAATAACTAAAAATTAAGTAAAAGAAAAAATGAATCACGTGACAAACTCTGAATGAATGATATGAAAAATAACACTATTTTCGAGACATCAGATTTTTTTTTCCCTACTAGAACATATGGCATGCAACTAAAGTCCTAAACTTCGACAATTATCAACTGTCGGAGAGTGGACAGATTGTAGACTGCAAAAATTTGATTATCAAAATCCACTAATTCTTCATCTTTGGTGGTCAAATTTTAGGATTCCATAACTACAAAGTTCATTATTTTTTTTTTAAGAATCTACTGATTTGCAAATTCATTACATCCATCAATTCCAGCACAGTAAGTACACCTATTTCATAAGAAAATCTAATGCAAAATGACACGATCGACTTCTGATTTCAGCACACGAGATAGTATTTTAATCTTACATTCCAGCAATCAATGATACACCGCAAGAAATAGCAGAAACACACAATGCAATAGACTACATGCTAAACTAATGAATCACAATATCTTGCATTATGTGCATCTGTAAGCTGTTTGAAACAAACGAACTGTATTTTCAACCCGAATTCCCATTATGCTCATTACAACTGGATATAAATTAATGCATCAATGCACCAGCCTACTCAAACGAATGATACTATACAACAGATGTATGGTACAAGCTCATCAAAATGTCCAAATTCCAAGAATTTTAAGAGAGACCGGATTCTTGACCTTTTCCGGCTTCAGAAATGTTTGATAACTGCTCTCGAACCGAGTTAACCAATTGAGAAACTGTACAGTCAAACTTTAAAGAACTCCTCGGCATAGTCTGTCAAAGTCCAAAAATCACGTATGTCATTTATTGTATTTGCTTTGCTGCAGAAGAAATGGGGGTATAAAGAAAGTGGTTCACACCTCATTGGTCCATAAGCCATCATTTTCCTTGCGAGGGATTACATGTAGGTGTGTCTGAAAGATAGCATGTTAAGACCAAAACTATCATTATTGCCCATTTTAAGTTCGCTTGTGGTTTAAAAATGAATATAAAAAATCGGTTTGCAACGTTGTGGGTTGTGACTTACATGAAATACAACCTGACCTGCAGCTGCTCCATTATTAACCAACAAATTGAAAGAATCTGCATGAGATTTCAATTGGTATTTTAGTTTATGGATGGATGATTAGCCCGAAATGTTTATGAAAACAGATTCCAACATTTAACAAACTGCATATGTATATAAGACATAAACCAAGTACATACCAGAACCAGTAGCCTTCATGATTGCACTTCCGATAAGAGGCACTTTTGAACACATTGCTGCAATGACCTGAAGAACAACCCATCAAAAGTCACCTAGCTGAATCTAATAACTCCAAGATAGACAATTAGGCTCTGAAAATTAGACATTAGAATTAGCTCTACTACAGCACAGAACTGACTGCATGTTACAGTATGCATCCACTTCAACAAGTTACAAAACATCAAATCTTGAGCTACTGGGATGAGAATACATCATTGAAACTGTTTTAAGAATAGAATATATTGTTATTCTCTAACCCTATATTAAAATGTGGAAATAAGGAGGCCGTGGGCAGCCACATCCTAAGCTGGCACTTGGCAGCATTGATATCTTAAATGGAAAATGAATAAATTCTTTACTAAAAAAGACGCCAAACCAGTTGTTTTGATTTCTTATTATGTGATGAATGCCAGTAGTTCGTTTCATGTCCATAAGGTGTCAGTCCAACATTTCTTCATCAAGGAAAAGAATCACAAACTCCCTCTCTTTGATTCTGCTCTTAAATCTCTCTTGCACTTGATTATTCTAGAAGCAATGAGTCACAACACAACCCAATGACTTTTTCACACAGTCTACCTCAGACAAGCGAACTCTCTTAAAGACATCCTTACTCTAAAGTCTAAAATAAAAACCTTGAAATTATGGACCTACAAGTCCATATTTAACTTCTCCATGCAAAAAAGGAAAAATCCAATAGCATTTTGATATTAGAAAACAAATGCATATCAGTCCACTAGCAAGCAGTAAGAGCATTGAATTTACGGTATCCAGCCACTATGAGGAGCTCAAAGGCCAAAAGGTGGGCCCACAACCACCCAGCGGTAAGATTAAATTGCTTCTATTTGATTAACAGAAGTGCATAGCAGGAAATCCTTAAGTAGTAAAGTAACTGGAACGTCCTAATTGACTATGAGAATATGATTTGTTAGACATTTCTTAGTAAATCAAAAATAGTAAAGCAATGTAATGGTAGAAGTGCACAACATTTTAAGTGGGGACAAATGAAACAAAGTCAACTTCTTGTGGAAATTCCTGTATGTATGCCCAATTTATACATGCCAACAAATACAAAAGTTCCTACTGACTAAGAAGTGCACTGATATTTCAAAAAAGCACAACTCCAAGAAAAATGAAATCTAGAACAAAGAAAATTCATCAATGTCTAAAGGAATCAAGAAAAATATCAAGATGCACAAGTCATAGCATTGTATTGAAAATAATTACTCACAGATGGAGGAGTCTCTTCCAGCGAAGAATAATGAGATTTTGGTATAACAAGAGAGTGCCTACAAAAAAAGATAAAAACAGAAAAAAGAAAAATCAATTGGTAGAGATCAAAACTACTTTAGAACCAACAAAAAAAGTAACATGCAACACAGATAAATAGAACTGTTAATTTGAAATTTGAACAAAGTGTTAGCTCCTGAACTTCACTAAATTATCGTAGATTCATAATACTTGCATATTCAGCACAGCTAATCAAGGAACACAGAGAAGCAGAAATCAGCATACACTGAGGCCATTTCAGTACATGTAAATTAGGATGATTTTGTTTTGTCAAAGCAAAAGCTGTCAGCACATAAAATGTTCATTACTTTCAGATCCTATTCAGAGGAAATAATCATTGATGAGAGATAAAAAAATAAAGCCAGGGGACCTCGGGTGCTAAACTAGGACTTGAATATTTGATTGGAGAATTCAATTAATGTCATTCAAGTGGTACCAAATTCAATTAACTGTTTTCATATAATAGTACACAAAATAAAGCAGAACCATGGATTTTTTTAGGCCAATGATACCTTACCCCAGAATCAACGGGCTAGTATCCAAAATGCACAGGCAATTTTCATCTTCATACAGCTGAAAATCCAAAATCACCAGAGGAAAAAACAATCAATAGCCTAAACAACAGAAAGAGAGACAATCAACTCCATGGAAAGCTAAAGAAGTAGAGCAATCGAATCTCAATTAGCAGAAGCAACCTTAAAAGCAGGGGATTCACCGCGGATAATCCGGCAAAAAACGCAGTCGTTTTCGTCATTCTTAGAATCAGAAACACAACAATAAGAGGAAACGGAGTATTTTCCGGCACCGGACGACGGACCTACTGGGCGGAGATGAGAAGCAAAAACGGCGAGTCGCCTCCGAGCATCCATCAATAGGAATCTGGGCCGACAAATCCCTGAGTCGCCATAGCAATCAGAAGAATCTAGTATTTTAAGGATGAAATTAAAGATTACAGTGGAAAAGGCAGACAACAGGGAGAATTGTGAAGTGAGAGGGAGGAAGAAGACAAAAGGGGAAGAGTTGGAGGGGTGGTGGCGTGTTTTTTCGTGAAGGTGGTTTGTTGGCTTATCCATATTGTTTTGTTGACACTTCACACCATTTGAGTGACGTCGTTTTTAGTCTATGGCCTTGTCGTTTTGTGGTGGAGTTTCCGAGATGTCGCCAAAATAAATGATATTGTAACATTGATTGTAGTTATGCTCCAATTTTCACTCGTCTAACCAGTCCGTTTGGGTTCACATTTTTTGGATATGAAATTGAACAAGTATAATCAGTATAAGGCTCAAATCAGCCTGAGCTCATAAAAACCTAAAAATATAAAGGTAAAACAACCAATTACTTCAAATAAAAGATAGTGTTAACCAAAATATAAAAATCAACTTTACAATTTTTAAAATACCATATAACAACTTTCTCTACCAAATCCTTCATTTTTCTCTTTATACTTCTTATACCTCAACCCTCCCTCTCTCCAAGTTGTTGCCGCCACTAAAGCCGTCCACCATCGACATCTTACCGCAGAATAAACCCTAGTGTCAATCTCACAATTTTCATAAAAAACCATCCCCGTTGATCTCGCTGCTTTCAATCGATTGTCGTCGTCAAATTTAACCCTAGTGCCCCGCTATCGAAGGCCAAATCTCGTTGATTTCAAGCTTTCACACCTTGCCACCCCATGTTGTCATCAAATCATGTTGTTTACCCTCGGATTCATTGATTTTTTTGACGCGCACTGTCAAGATCAAATCTAGAAGGATCCCCACTGTCAAACAACCATTGTTTGCCCTAGATTTGTTGATTTGCCATCAATCTCGCCGATTTCTCATCAGATCTCACTATAGCCTTTTCTCTCTCTTCTCTTATCTTTCCTTCGTTAATTTTCAATGGCCTTATTATTTTCACTTTTTTCATTCTATTCTTGTTCAAATTCAACCCGTTCTTGCTTCGAATGAAGCTTTTAAAAACCTGGTTTTCGTCGAATTCGTGCTTTTTGACGACGACAGGTCAAATCCGGTGGGGTGGTTCAATGGCGAGATAAGATCGATCGAAGTAGCCACTAGGGGTTGGATTCCCAATGAGATTTCAGTGTTTTCAATGGATTGAGCAACCACTAGAGCATATAAGGTATAACGGGTATAATGAGGTAAGAGCTTTATATAAAGGGTTTTATACCTCTTTCGGTATATAGACCTTATTCCAAACAATTAAGTAAAAATATAATTGAAAAGTTGGAGAAAAAAATAAAAAATAATTTCCTTTTTGTGAATTCTTATGAAAATATTTAAAAAAACTTGCAAATGGTATAATTTCTCAAAATATATTGAATTGGGCTTGCTTTTGTTTTGGTTAAAAACACAAACATGTACACATATGACAACTAATATTATATAAAAAAATTTAGAATAAACATTATACTTAATGTCTCCTTTGATAAAATCCTGTTTTGATGAGAAAGAAGAAATCAAATTTCATGTCGAGGAGGAAGAAACTCTTGATTGTTTTTCATCCTCCTCACATGTATTTCTTTTATAATTTTTTTATTTAGTTTATTTGTGAAATAATTTATAATTTTATATTTTATTTAATTGCAATAACGAGATCGTCTTCTTCAATCGTGAATTTCCTGCTAGACAACACGACTTCAATTATTGTTTGGTTGGATTCACGATAACATGAGATTGTCTTCAAGAAAATTTAGATCGAAAAACAGTTATTAGTTCTTAATTTTTCCCGTATCTTGTTTTTTTGACAAGTTTGTTTTATCTCCTGATATGGTGAGTTTAGTTTTTCTGATTTTGGTTAAAATATTTTGTTTGATTTTTCTAATCAATACTACTTCAAATATCATTAGTTAATGGAATTATCTCATCTACTGAAAAGATTACACTTAATGTTGGTTTATAATCATGAAGTTATATTATATAAGTTCATTGATGTATTGTAACAAGATTTTGTTGATGTATAATGAAATAGTTCAAAACTTCTTGTTTTTCTAAAACAAATTACTCGGAGAACACAATATTATCAAGTTATAGTTGCATAATTTATAGTTTACCATGATCAATTTGTTGTTTAAAGAAGATTTAAAATTTAGTTCAATTTTATAAGCAACTAGCTCCAACTTGAAAATGATGTTTTATGTTCAATCTTGGCCTTGTCTAAGCCCGCGTTTTTTATTTGTGGGCTGAGTTGGGTTTAGGTTGAACATTTGATAAGGCTCAATTCGAGTCCGCCCTTTTAGCAGGTCTTCGATAACAAGCCACATGATAGTAGGCTTGACAAAACTCATCTGAGCTTGTGAGAATTATGTAATATGCTTATATACTGTCTCACAAACATATATGTTTTTTGTATTTTACAACATTTAAAATACAATGTACCATGTTTATAGCTTAAGCATTAATCTTGAATAAGGAGATCGACAAAATCCCGCACATGAAATGGCTTACGGATGATTTTGCCATCTTTTTCAATGGTCGGGATATTAGGGTCATGTTCAATGACTAACTATGCTGGCTAAATGTGTAAATACCATGCTGAACTTTCACTTCAATTATTGTTTGATTTGATACTAGGGTCATGTTCAATGAATAACTAGCCACGTCAGCCTTTTTGGCGAAATGCATAAATAGCCCTCTTGAAAATCAATGAAGTTTTGGGTTGAATAAAGTTTTTCTTGAAATTTTTTAAAAAATGTGTAAGTTTCACTGGAAAACATAAGATGTATTGTAATAGAAATTCACTCAAATACAATATAATTTTGACGCATTAAGGAACAAGTACTTAAGTCTTAATTTTCTAACTCAAGGTATGTAAAATCTTAAGGCACAATTTTAATACCACTTGTCGGTGCGGTGGACTCAAATAGAATAAGCGGGTGGTAAACGTAAACTAATTAAGGCCAAATCAAATCGTTACTTTATATTCTCTACTCTAAAAACACTATTTTTTACACTTTTTACTCTATTTATAGAGTTGCTACAGTAAATTTACTCCAACCATTACTCTACTTTCAACTCCAAATCATATATTTTTTTCATAAAATAATAGGTTACTACTATTATAATGGTTTCTTATACCAACCTTCAAATATATAAAAAAGATAAACTATGTTTGACTAAAATAATTGATAGGAGAAAAAAATAATGATAAAATAATAATAGAGTAAATGAATGCACACTCTATATTTAAAGTAAAGCAATGCAAACTCCATTCCTGCAGTACCAGAGTTCATTCTCACTCCAGAAATAAAGAGAACTCTAAATATAGAATGG
>CAOJBJ012748121.1:0-10688 GCA_948291685.1 Euphorbia celastroides
TTGAGCCGTCTCTTGTTATCTTTCACTGTCTGTTAAGCTTTATTTGGTGCTCCCCGATAAACCGCACTTGGCTTGGTTGAGGCGGTTGGCTAACCGCCTGAACTCAGTCAATTTTTTCTGATAATACTATCACGTATATTATCTATCACATATTAAATGAGGAAAATAATGCACTTTGATGTTAAGGACATAAACAATGTATTTGGCCATTCATTAATCGAATTCGTGATGTGTTGATAGGGAAGAATTTTCTGTTTTGGATGGGAACTCAACCTCTATTGCCAGTAACAGAACCAGAGAGATTCTGAATAACAAAGAGAAGCTTTATAGGAACGCCATAAATTTGATTTACATGGAGAAGTTTATTGGAAAAGGGCTTTCAAACTCTGAAGGTGAAAATGGCTCAAAATGAGGAGATTGACAAACTTTGCTTTTCATGCTGAAAGCTTGAGAGTAAGAATTTTTTTGTTTTTTTGGATGTACATGATTGTGCTCAGTTTATTTGGAAAAAACACACCGAAATATATTGTTTTTTGTTTCTAATTTCGGGTTTCCATGGGTACTTAATGAGGAAAAATGGTCAGATTTTGGTGATTATAAACTTTGTTTCTATTAAAAATGGGCCAACGATATGTCCATAGCTTATAAGCCAAAAAAAATTTGTCCTTTTAGGCTTTCCATTTTGCATTCTTCTAGGGACTAAATTGCAAATTTTTAAATCTGTATAGCTGTTCAATGTTTTTGATATTTTAAGACTATATATAATTTACACAATACATTTTTTTTATAATCTAAGGATGAAAAGAAAACCCTAAACTAACAGGATCAGTACATTTTTTTCTTTCACAACTTTTGTATCAAAAAGTGTCTCTAACAAACTTAATATTAATTAATTAATGCAAGTTTGACATTGCTTTCTTTAAATATGTAGAGATAAAAACAGGCTTAAAATAGAGCTTTTCAGAGTAACAGTTTGAGCAAAAGCAATACCAAACTCAAGGAGTAGGTACTCAAGTTCGCGTTTTAGGATATTTTGAATTTTCTCTGATCAATTTCCTAAACATGTTAGAGTCTATCATGTTTTGTTTGCAGAAAATTATTCCAGCAATGATTGCTAGTGCTGAAATGATGCTAGAGAAATGGGAACAAAATTTCAGTGGCAAAAGGTTGAAGTTGTTGAAGAATTTGGGGCATTCACTGCAGAAATTATTTCAAGAACAGCTTTTGGAAGCAGTTACAAAGAAGGGAAACATACTTTTGACTTGATAATGGATCTTAACAGGATAATCAACAGAAATGCTCGCAAGCTTCAACTACAATCATCAGGTAAAAATTTGTATAAATTGGTAAGGAAAACTAACCGAAATTCTACCCCATTTTTTGCAGCAAGATACTGAACAGGAGACTTGACATTGAAAAAGATAGAATTGCCAAAGGAATAGCGGATTCGATCATACAGAACGAGAAAATGAAAAGAAAAAATAAGAAATGGAGAAATTGAGGGCTATGGAAATGATTTTCTTGGATTACTCTTAAAAGCATGTGATGATGAAGATCCGGACAAAAGGATAAGTATTCAGAATGTGATTGATGAATGCAAGACTTTCTTTATTGCTGGACAAATATCAACTAATATTTTGCTGGGATCAACAAGCAAGCAAATTTTTATTCCGCGGTCAGATAAGAAATAGAATAGGGATGAGGATGGGGGCTCTCAAACCCTAGCCGCCCCCGACTCAATTTTCTTGCCGTTGACCGTTTTTTAATAGCATCTTCATGGCTTGCGATTGTAGTTATCTAGATCTCTTTCCTGAGGTTTCCATACCGCTCAAGTGCTCCAATGAATCGAAGAAAAGCTCCAAGCCGAGTTTGGAGATCCCTTTAATTTTCTCGCTCAATCCGTCATCCACTGTAGCGAAGCCCTCTTATGCTGCAATTGCTTCAGATCAGGTTCAATCCTTGCACTCTTCCTCTTCGAAACAATCTATGATTATGGACGCAGGTGATGGCTGTAAAGCCATTAAAATTTCCCAATCTGTTTATGAATCATGCATCTCTTCTTGTCACAATTATATCATTGGGAGGTTGATCTTGTCGACAGGTAATTCACCATGGAAACATGTGGATTTCAAAAAAAAATTGAATTCGATTTGGAAAATGAATCTAGATTGGAAGCTCATCTCCGTCGGGTGTGGGTATTTCCATATTATTATGTCGAATTCGAAAGCTATACAATTTTTTTGGCATATTGGGAATCTTAATTTATCACATGGAATTATGAGATTTTTCTCATGGTACCCTGGGTTTGATCCATCCACTCATAGAATAACAACGGCACAAATTTGGGTGAAATTTATGAATTTTCCGTATGAATTTTGGGACACGCAAATCTTAGCGGACATTGCCCGAGGTATTGGAGTTCCCCTTCGCTTCGATAAAAACACTATGTCTGGTGAGTTTGGTCATTATGCGCGAATTCTTATTGATGTGGATTTATCAAAGCCCTTGAAAGAATAAGTAAGGGTTGATACTGATGTTTCTAAAATCTAGATCTCGGTTGAATATGAGAGAGTCCCAGCTCTTTGCTCAATTTATCAGAGTCTTGGTCATATTGCAGCTAACTGCAAGCGGAAGGTTGAACCTCTGAAAAAACAAAATCCTTTTAAAAGGGAGAGATCTCTGTCCAGATTATGGAGAAGAAAAAGGGATAAGTCCCCGAATGAGCTCAACCCCTCTTCGAGAGACAACAGTCTTGATCCAAAGAATTTGAACAGGGTGGACAATGTTTCTTCTCCTCCACAAAGAGAAGGAAAGGAGCCAGTCTTCTGGGCGGACTTGTGTGATGATTCCAAGGAGGGCTCGACTGAGTTGGATTTCGAGGCGCTAAAAATTGCTATTGCCACCAAGAAAATTACTCTTCGAGAAAACTCAGCTAAAACTTGGGACAAGCAAGCTGCTTCCCAAATTGAGAAGTCATCTTCAGTTCTTCAGTTGCAAGATACGCTGAAACAGGTGCATTATGGGGTTCAAAGGGATCCGAGCACTATTGGGATGATAGTTGAAGCTAGCGAAGAAAAATTTATTAATGCCCTTTCTATTGCTAAAAATCTGGAGATTTCTCTCCTTTTGAATGTGGGGAATTCGATTCTTAATTTGGAAGAGGGATGGACTCCAGTAAAGTTGAGAAAGAATAAAAAAGGTAGTGGGTCTTTAGCCTTGATCACTGAAGGAGCGAAAGGCTAGGAGGATTCTCCTAGTTCGGGGCAACGAGCTTCAGAGGAGAGGTCTGCGGATTCTCATAGTTCAGATACTCCAGTTAGCAGTGCTTCCAATAGCATGAATTCCAATTGGAAGCCTTTCTTAGTCAAGAAAAAGAAAGGTTTTTCGATCTCTTCGAGAGTAATATAAGCATGACTATCAGTATGGTCATTAGCTCTTTCATTGGAGATTTTCCTTTATTTGCTTTTTTATTGTATTTTTCTTTTTATTTTAATAAATAAGAGCCGGTTTTTGTTGAGCTCAATTTTATTTAAAAAAACACCACCAAGCATTCAAAAAAGCAAAATAATTACATCCAGTACCCTGTTCACACATTCATAACACATATGTCATACATTACACATATAGAAAAAAATGGTATTGTTTTCGCTGTAACATGCAAATATAATACATTTGTCACACATATATCACACATTGAATTTACAAGCATTAAATATGTGTTACATATAAAATACATATCTCTTACATAAAATTTTTGAACTAGTTTAAGAAGAAAAGTAAGTTGACAAATCCATAGAGATAGCATACATATATAATACATATGTCACACATAAAATTCCGAACTGAATTTGATAACAAGAATAAGTTTACAAAATCCATTACATATACCATACATATGTGTTCCTTATATAATACATATCTCTTACATTAAATTCTTGAACTGATTGGATAAGATCAAAACTGTAACGCCCTTATACCTTTTGACTATGTATAGAAAAGCCGATAATTTTTTTCAAACACACTTATTCATTTATCACACATATAACTTATCATTCTTTTACAATATCAAACTCATAAAACTATAACACAATGTATATAATACATATAAGTTTATGTCTAACCCAAAACCCAACCTTATGTAGTGCATATGATGGGTATGTAAGGAGAGAGTGTGAGACGGGACTCAGCGCCGACCTTTCTGCCATAGGTATCTACAGTGCTTAGCTTCAGCTGCAAACCTTATCTACAACGTCTACTAGCTGAAAAAAATTTGCGATTTATATGAGTTGCAACTTATTGAATATAAACACTCAATAAATATAATCAACCACATACAGTCACAGTTTCGCAAGTAGGCACACAAATGTACATAAATGTAAATGAATAAGCCATTTTATTATCTTGTTGTGACAATACCAACCAAATCACTGCCCTGGGATCATGTACCAGCCATATCATGTATTTTGCTGGCTAGCCTGTATCCATGTAATTTGGCATTTTTGCCCATGTATATGACCATATAGGTCCATGTAACCTGTGTAATTGACCATGAAGGTCCATATAATCATATCATGTATTTGTAGAGTCTGGACAGGTATGTCACAATGCCCTTTTATATTTCATGCCATCATGTACAAATAAGCATATCATGTAACTTGTCCATATATCATATACCTTTCATTTACAAGTAAACATGTATGTTCATCCCATGTATACCAAGTATCACTTACTTATACCTTCTTCAAGTACTGTCATATCACTATATTTTCACATATCACATACTTCACCCATCATGAATCAAGTAACAAGTCTCAAATCACATATCAATTAGCATTTAACAAGTCACATATAACACATTTCACACATATAAATTCATCTCATTTTTATACTCACCTATTAGTAGCTAATTTCCTCTAAAGTGACTCAGACCTTCTTATGTTATACCTTCTCAATTTTGAGTTCATGTATACATAAATTACATTAATTTCAATCAAATTTACATTCATAATTTTCTCATTATATTTCTAAGTATTATGCATTCCTAAGTTAAAGTACAACTTAGTGTCATTTTTCTTTAAGTTAAGATTTGTTCTCCTATGACCTTTGTTCACAAAACAACTAATAACTTTCGACTCCCTGATCCAAATGCTCTAATTCCAACTCTCACTTATTTATAACTCATTTTTACACATCATATTAAAATTTCAGAGTGTTATAAGATTTATACCATTTATGAGAAGTCTTACATTTACACATATTTTACTTTGTTTACCCTACATATCAAAATAGACTAGTCCCCACTAAACAATGAATAACTTTTTACTCAAGAACCCAATTGCCCTGTTTCCAACGCCAAAGTTTTTCTAACTCATAAGGCTATTGTGAGAGGGTGAGCCTTTCTCCTCCCCTTTCCCTCTCGCGTTCGTTGGAGGGTTCCCGAGAGTCGCCGATCACCGGTGCGGGTGAGAAAAGGTTTGAAAAAGGACTTTATACCACGGACCTGGAGGGCGAACAGGAGTCACTTGTCATGACACTTTCTCACAACGGGAGGGAGATCTTGCGTCAGAATCGAGCCAAGGGGCCCAGATATCGAGGTTTGAATAGCTCGTATCTCGCATTAAAAGACATTAGGTCGGCTATGATGTGCCAAAACATTTGGTTAAAAAGAGATCGGAAAACCCATCGCTTAATAGCGAATCGTTTTCTTAGATACAATTTTGGAGTCGCCACCTGGTTCAGCTCACAACCAGGAAATTACAGAGAAACAAAATCGTGCACAAGGAATACTCATGATATCGATTCAACATTATCAGTGATATACCATAAAATGACTCACATTAGTGTGTATACCTAGGGTATATTTTATTACATGTTTGTTTTATATACCATGTGTAATTTAAACAGTGTAGGATATAGGCTTACCGTACGTTCTTGTGTATGTTCACAGCAAGAAAACCAGAATCATATGCATATGCATTATGATGCAATCAATCAATGCAATAAAGATGGGCGTGATAGCAAGGAACCCTCGGTTTACCTAACTTGGTGGTTGGGTTCTTCCTTTGGGCCGGTTTGGGACCGATTTTTATGACAGTTGGGGGAACTTCGGCAGCACTCCGGGTTGGATTTCAATGAGATTTGAGCAAGATTGAGTCTTTGCTCGGACAGTATTCTGACTAGGATCGGAGATTTGAGAGACAATCCCAAACTATAGGAAGCTATAGAAGGGTATAGGATTTCGAAAGCTCTGTGAATTTCGGCAGAGTTTCGGGTGGAAATGGTATAGGAGAGGCTTGGATTTTGAACCTCGACTATCCTAATAGTGGGTTGCCCGAGATGCGGGGCTTGGAGGTGAAGTCAGTCGATGCCCAGGTACTAGGGTCTTTCGACAGCTTCGGGATCGGTTTTCCGGGGGAAAGACTCAATCGGAATGCCTAGGATGGCTTTGGAACGGCTTAGAAAGCTTTAGAAGTGATTTAGAACACTTGAGAGGTGTTTGAGAGGATTTGAGTTGTGAGGTGTGTTTGGGATGGTTGAAGGAGAGGCCTTTTATAGGCATTTTCAAGGTGTCAATCTAGCCGATTGGCTAGTTACACCCATAGGTGTATCCAGTCGATCGGCTAGATCAAACCTATGATAGACTAGGTGCAATCTAGCCGATCGGCCAGATTGCACCTTCTGGAAGTGACACGTGGCGGTCATCCAGAGGTTCAATCTAGCCGTCATTTGTATAGTAACTTTGACGTTTTCAGTCAAAACTCTTTCGAGAGGGTTTTGTGCCATTTTTCGGGTTTTTCGTGATTTTTCGGGTTTAGGATTTTGAGCAATTTCCGGTTTTTCAGAATCAAGGCTTTGAGACATTTGGGATGGAATCGAGGTTTCAGACATTTCTGGAATTTTGGGAACTCCAGGGCATTTCTGGAATTTTCGGAAACTCTAGAGTTTGAACATTACAGAGTCAGGGCTCCAGGATTTTGGGACATTTCGGAGTTACACTACAAGAAACTGTCGAATTTGTGACAATAATTCATCTATCACTAAAATTCTTGTCACGAAAAAATGTTTATTGTGAAATAAAAATTTTGTTGTCACAAACGTTTGTTCTATGAACTTTTTGTGAAAAAACTTGTCACATATAATAGAATGTTGTGACAATATTTTATCATCGTAACTAATAATTTTATATGATAACGAAAATTGTAACCAATAAATATAGAAAATATGACAACAAAATAACATTGTCACAGAATACAATTATAGTGACAACATAAGAAGTTTGTTACGAAAAATTTTATGTTTTTGTGACAATGATCTTAATTTGAAACAAATAATATTAAGTTACAATAAATAGTTGTCATTGAAAAATATCTTACCTATGACAATACAATTTTACTGTCACAAAAACTAATTTAGTGACAACAAAATGACATTGTCATAAAAAAATTGTTACTTTTGTGACAACAATATTAATTGAAACAAATAGTACGTCTGTTACAACAAATTGCGGTCACTACATATATTTTATATGTGACAATTTAAATCTTATTGTCACAAAACTATTTTGGTGACAATATTAAGAATTTGTCACAATAAAGTATTGTTTTTGTAACAATAAGGTTAGTTTGAAACAAATAATATGTTGGTTTCAACCAAATGTTGTCACAAAATTTTAATGTGACAAAAACTATTTTGATGTTAATAGAAAAAATTGTTACAAAAAAATTATTTTTATTATGATAATAATGCTAATTTGAATGAATAATATGTCACTCACAAACTAATAGTTGATGCAATAAAAGTTATGGGAATGTTATAAGCTATTTAAAGGCTTACGAAATGTATAAGAGAGTTATAAGAAAGTTATGAAATGTATAATAAAGTCATTGGTTGTTTAAAAAATAAATAAAAGATATACGAAATGTGCAAGACAGTTATGTGAAATATACAAGTCATTTACAAGATTTATATAAAAATATTTTAAAAAGCTGCAAATGAAGTTATATTTAAATTATAAATCATTTAAAAAGATGTATAAAATGTTAACATCTTCTAATTGTTTTTCAGTTTGCTTTCTATTTTTTGTCTCTTGCTTTTTTATTCAGATTTATGACCAAAAAGCAATTTATTTCACCCTATTTTGCATCCTGGAGAAAGAGCAAGGACAACAAAAATTGCTTTTTTGATGGCTGATTTATTGTCGATAGTCACTTTTCTTTGACATCCTTAATTGTTACTTACTTTATTCTATTGCTTTTATTTTCTTCTAATTTTATGATTCTTTATTTGTGTTTTTTGTAGCTCGTAACGATGATGATCGTCAATGACTTTTGAAAGCTCTAAAGTTAAGTCGTGAATCCCTATTTTGCAGCTCTTAATATCATCTATTATTACCATTAATTTATTATTACTTGCTAGTATAATTATTTAGTTAATTTTCATTATATATAGCTGTTAAAAGAAAATTATTGACTATTAGTAACCGTAAAATTTTTGAAAATTATTATTATTATTATTATTAATGTATTTTTTGTTATTATTATTACTATTTTTTGTTGTTGTCATTATGATAATCTATTTTAATTTTCCTTATTTATTTATTCTGTAATATTAAAATTATTTATTATTGTGAAAATTATAAATTTTAAATAAATGTTAATCTTTTTTTATTAGCTGCCTCCTCCTCTTCCCTCTTCATCCGAACTCCGCGCCTCCTCCCCTTCGTCGTTCGGTGAGGTTTTTTTCGAGAAACTAAGCGAAAACACAGCTTTTGGGTTGGTGTTTCTTCACTGTAGTTTCTTCCCTCTTTTTAATAGTTCATCCTATGTTTAATGGATTCGTTAATTTTGCAGTTTTCGGTCGGTCGTATTGCCAGGTTCTTGAAGGCCGCCAGCAAGTACGCCGACCGTGTTGGTGCTTTCGCCCCTGTCTATCCCGCCGGTGAGGTATAATTCTGCCTTTACATATTGTATTTCTATAGCCGATTGAGTGCTTTTCTGCTTTGGCCTTTCCCAATCTAGGGTTAGTTATTTGTAAGAGCCATATTTAGATGTTGAATATAACACTGAATATCCCCTGATCAGTGGGTTTTTGGTTATTTGAATGTTTGATTTCCACCTTATTGATATTATATTTTGTGTTCGGGGTTTAATTGGACTTTTTTTATACTGAATACTTTCCTAATTTGTGTTCCATCCTATGTCAGTTGAGACTAAGCCAAACTCGGTCTGCATGTCATACCCAAGATCAGTTGAATTTTTCTTATCAAGATGTAAATTGGAATAGTAGGATTTAGAATGTAAAACTTTTCTGGAGTTGATTCTATTTTTTGGTTTTGGATCAAAGAAATTTGAAATGATTCAATTGATTTAAGAAATTTAATTGAAAATCATGATGTTTACATGCTAATTTATTCTATGGCTTCTTACATTTAAAGTATTTACGATATGAAGAGAACCACTTCCAATTTGATTTCTTATGTATGCTATGCACTATATTATCATCTTATCTCTATTGCCCTTTTGTCAGTGAATAAATTTAGCCTTTTGTTTTTCTTGTTTGTTGAACACATTCAGCTCTGGTTCTGTTATTTCTATGCTATATTAACTTCTTAATATATAACCTACGTTTGTGCCATTACTTATCTTTGCATATGAATTCTTGTGCCATTTTAGAACCCTCTTCTTCTAACATTGACTATGCTCATTATGAAGGAAGGTGACACTATTAGGCTGAAAAAGAAAAACAAAAAGAAAAGTGGCGGTGGTATTAACAATGAGGTACTTGACTATGATCTAATTGCTTTTTTTTTTTCATTTGATGATATGATGGAAATAGTTGTTGCAATGGCTATTGCTTGAGTGAACCATGTTATTAACTTCGGTAACGTAAAGTAAGATGGAACAGAAAAGAGAACAAAAAAAGATGAACTGTGTGGAGATACACAGTCAAACCTTTTTACTTCCATATGGATGTAAATGTCACTTTAACTAGTTGACTAGACAGTTTATAGTTTGTACACAGTCAAACTTCTATGAATTTCTTATTATCAGTGGTTTGTGTATCAGTGCTTATTCAACAAATGCTTGAATTAGGTAAAGTAGAAGAACTGTGCAACCGCTGCTGAAAAAATTGACTCGATGTTGCATTAGTTTGGGTAATTACAAGTTGAATTTTCCATTGCATTAATTATTGTTTTTCTGTTTATTTTGCAGTCTCTCGGGTAACATAGGATTGTGTGGTGTGCCCTCATTGCCAGAGTGTTCATTGTTGTGGGAAAATGGACATTTGAAAACAAGTTTAGTTCGTCCGAAGCTATTAGTGTATTATTTGTTTTTATTTGATTTGTGTTGTAGCCATAATCAATGTTGATGAGTGAACAAGTGCAGAAGGTGAAGGACAGTGAGACTGCAATTGCCTCTTTACAGGTATCTATCTTATTTTTAGGTATTTGTTTGTCATAGAAATTTGTTGTTATAACTTAAAGAATTACTTGGGCATTGAAGAAAACTTGAATCAGTTGAATGCGAGAAGACTCGAACAAAATACATGGCATTGTTATTAAGGTTTATGTTGCAATCAGGACATTGTTATTCTTGAACTTGAGCAGTTTTCTTTCACCTGATTCCTATATCTCAACCTAGAACTACCTGTCTCAATTTGTTAAGTGTGATGATTGCTTACCATTTGGC
>CAOJBJ012748889.1:0-10850 GCA_948291685.1 Euphorbia celastroides
ATAAAGTAGCCCATAGCACAATTGAATTTAAACTAGAGATGGTCTAAAAGTGTAAAATATCGGTATTTAACTATTTATAGAATAGTATCATAGGTTAATACTTTGTAATCAAACTTCTCTAATAAGAAAAGATGAAGAAATTTTATCCTAATCCTTTTGCATCGCTTTCTTTACAATAATACATTAACTTTGTTGTCACTAATATTAACATTAAAAAACTCATTTGACGTACTATTATTAATCTGTGTAACATATTTTATAGTTTATCATAAATAGATGATATCGATATTTTTTTTATCATAAATAAATAAAAGAATTTATAGTTAAATACTTATAACTGTTATTTTATATTTTAAAGTAAAATTTAACGATTGCATGCGATAACACGTCGTGCTACTCTGATTCTCCTTGATTACATTATATTGTTTAGTCTCATGTTCCACTTTTTGGTTAAAATCGGTTGCATTTATTAATATCAAAATATAAATATTTAAATAAATACCGAAATGGCATTTCAATTTTGTAAAAGTTGATCTTCTGCATATTTAGCACATAAACACGTGTTAAGCCTGTATGAAATATATACAGCTCAACTTTTAAGCATTTGATATTGTTATTTCGATTTCCTTTCATCAGCATTAGAGGAGCCCGGCTTTTTACATCCCACCTCGATCCAACCGTTGATTAATTAATTAATACTTAATTAAATACACATTTTGAGACAATTAATGGTTAGATTGGGGTGAGGTGCAAAAAGCCGGGCTTTTTGTATAATTTCCCCGAAAATAGATTCTACATTGCCAGTGATTCTTATGTTGGAATAATTACTCCAATTCTTGCAAAACAAATAATGCAAGGTATTTTCAAAACTCTTATTTCTTTTTTATTTCCTGGCATCCAAAAAAAAAAAATTAATCATATGTATCAAATTGAAATGCAGGTAAACGAAGCTGGATTGCAGCCCTCTATCAATTTTCAAGTAATAATATTCTATAAATATTTAGCTTCTTGTTTTGCATTTATATAATTTAATTACAAATATTTATGACCAATAAAAAATAATTCTTAAAATTGAGTTCAGGGAATAATCAGTGGATCTCCCCATATGGATTCTGTTCTGGAGACAGATTCCATATATCCAACACTTTACCATTTGACACTTATACCCAAGACCCTATACGAGGTATGTTCGGATTTTTATGGTTATTTTGTTAAGTTTAAATTAATTCATAGAAAATACAAATAACATATTTGCAACTTATATTTATAATCGATTTTGCAGTCGGCGAAAACCAGTTGCAACGGCAGTTACACGGGCACAACTACTACAGAATGTGACGAATATATCGACGAAATAGTTAATGTCCGATTACTAATTATTACTTTCATTAAATTATTTTTGCTTGTTAATACCAATTTTTTTTTTGAAAAAAGTTAAATAAATCTTGGTTGTGTTATGCAGTTAATTGAGGAGATAAATGACGAGATGGTATTAGAACCCAAATGCATTACATTGTCTCCAAAGCCTGATGATCAGACCTTTCAGAGTTTTCTTAGACAAAAAGTATCAAAATCAAGAAATGTTCCTTTTTCCATTGAAGAAGCGAGTTCGTGACTATGTGTGCCTCGTATTTTTCCGTTGTTACCCGTGCTCGCTTATGTGATTTACAGTATTTTTTAGTATGTTTTTTTCTTATTTATGTACCGTGATTATACACGTATCAAACAAGATTGATGTTGTGTTTGTTTAGAATTTCGAGTACGAGCTTCTTGACATACGGGCAAATGATAAAGATGTGCAAGACGCTCTCTATGTTAGAAGGGTATGTTCTCATTTTACACTTACATAGAGCGTATTTTAATATTGGTCTCATTTCAGAGTATTGTATATTCAATATTCTAGGAAGCAGATATAGTATCCTCAAACTCTTTTCTTTCTAATACATATGCTTACAATATGATTGGTCAATTTAAAAAATGGTTCTAATGGACATTGAAGTGTAGATATTATAACAGGCTCAAAATATAAAAAGAGTTTTAAATAAAAAATTATGGCATTGATTTTGTTGTGTGATTTATTTTTGTGAATAATAATGGTGACAGGGAACAATTGAGAGATGGTACAGATGCAACATTACATTACAAGATGATGCCTACGATTATACTATTGACAATGCCATTGATTATTACAAAAATCTCTCTACCACTGGAACACAAGTTCTAATCTACACGTACGTATATCTTTTGACTTTTTTCTATATGTGTCCAGCATTTTATTCTAGAACACTAAAAATACATTTTCTATATGTTGCAGCGACAAATTAGTTACATCTTATAACATTTGATTCACTAACATCTGCCTTATACCCATCTATATTATTCTAATACCTTGGTTATACCTTAAATACGCTACTGCAGCCATTTTATAATAGTTAAGATCATATATGTGCATTTTGCTACCTATTAATGCAATGACGCAACCTTTTTATACCTTAATGTGCCATTTATGATTTACTTATACCTTAATCATATCTTTTATACTTTTGTATACATTTGTATAGTATACCTTAAGTATAGTGACATACTACTTGTACCTTTTCATACTTTAGTAAAGTGAAAAGTTTTGCCAAGTTAAGGGGGGAAAGTAAAATGTTTGAAAATTCTGGGTGACAAATGAAAACTCAGGCCAAGTTAAGGATGGTTTTTATGCGTTTTTTCAAAAATTTACGACAATTATTTTGATGGTGCAGTGCAGATCATGATTTAGTAGTCCCATATCTATCAACCATCACTTGGATAGAGTCTTTAGGATTAACCGAAGATTACGATCGGCGACCATGGTTTGTCCAAGGTCAAGTTGCGGGGTAAGTTATCGATGACTCAATCCCGGGGTTTTATTGTGATGTCATTCTAATATATTTATTATTAGTTTTTTTTTTATTATTCATCCATATTTAAAATAATTTAAACAAAAATCGTTGTTTTTTAGGTATACATTAAGAGTCGAAAATTACGGATTTCGATTGACATTTGCCACATTAAAGGTAACTACAAGGACATACAATTAACACCGACTTCCTTGATTACTTAATTTTCTTAATATTTTATAGTAAAAACAATTAATATTTTTGGAAAATATATGAAATGGAAAATGCAGGGAGCAGGTCACTCTCCCACTCAATACAAGCCATTGGAGTGTTACAATATGTTTGAAAGGTGGATTAACTACTACAACCTTTAACTTTTACAGTAAATATTTGTCATTCATGTAATTGAGAACCAAAGATTTCGGCCCTCTTTATATTTTGCAATTTTGTTGTGCTGAATTTATTTGAATGGTTTCTTTGACCATGCGAATCTATTGTAAAAATAAAAAGAACTGAAGTGTTTATTCGAGACAAATAATGTAGCTTTTAAGATTTGGTCCATTGTTCTAGCTTTATTAACATGTTGCATTTTGTAATCATGTAAGCCTTCTGCTTTCATGTCTTCGATCATGCATTGCTGCAATATCCAAAAAAAAATACGATTGGACTTAATGATGGAGAACTCTTCGAAGAACTTCATGACAAATTGACAAGCTCATTGACTAATTGGGACTCTCTTTATGCCTTAAGGATTGAATGGCTCAAAATTACCCTAAGCCCAAAACATTTTAAATTTGAAGAGTTCGAAGGTTGAAATATTCGTTGTATATTGAATCCATTTTCTTAGTCGCTTCACAAAAATTATAATTAACTTAATCAACGTGAGTCCTCGAACTGTTTTATTGAATAAGAATTCAGTGCCTAATATCTTTCACTAGCCATTTTTCCATGATAGCAAGCCTCACTTTCTTATTTAATATTTTATATCTTCTATTTTCACGGAATTGGTTGCTTTGATTTTTTTATTGTACCTGCAGCTCTATTAACACTGCTTCTTTTAATTGCTTCTCGTTTCACAAATGAATACTTATTTTTCTTGAAAATATTTTATTTCTAAGTATAACACTGAATCTTGGACGAGTTACTGTGATTAAAATATAATCTTTTTGATAATGTTTTACTTTTTTCATGCATTCAAAATCAGACCAACTAAAAATTGGTACTCGTTCACGAGGGTTAAGTTATATTCATTCTGACAAAATTTAAAAAACCACTTGAAACTTTTAAAATTTTGTAGTGAGTTTAAGGGGACATTGATAAATTTTGGAACAAAAACTATATAACATTTGATAAAAATGCAATCCCAAAATTTGGCATTTGCAATTTTTTCTCTGCAAACAGCCAAAAGTGCGGTTACAGTATATACTCACCTTACACCTACTGTTCTCACCACCAACCAACTCCGGCGGCCCCCTTCGCCGCAATGGCGGCTCCTACAACTGACAAACCACCGGGACTCAGCCTTGATTTTCTTCCTTCCGTAGACATGACAACTCTCACGCAGTCGGAACTCCGATCCCTTTCCTCCTTCTCTTCCTCCTCCTTCGACCCTGGCCGTACCGGCGAAATTATAACCCCCACCGTCGACGGCTCCAGCTTTAACGAGAGCACTGGCTCCCACCGGCAGACATATTCTCGTCCTTTCTCATATCACCATCATCATCGCCACCGTTCAGCAGCTCTTGTTCCCAAAGCCCCAAATCCTCCGAGCCCTAGACCTCCGGCCTCAAATGAATCCCTCATCGACGCTGAAAGTCGTTGTATCGTGCAATTTCTCAAGAAATTACTGTGTTCTCGACCTGAATTCCAGCAATTGGATTTGCTAGGCTCCGATTGCGTCAGCAATGCCAGTGACGCCCTTAATATATCACCCCCGGCGGAAGAATCGGAAATTGCGGTGGTTCACGAGAACTATGGAGTTAGGGAAAAGAAGAGGAGAAGAGGGAGGAAGCCGAAAATGAAATCATTGAATGTGGTGGTGCAAGAGAAAGAAAGAGTGAGAGAAACTGGGCTGGAGATTGTTAACGGAAATGGGGTTGCGGTGGATTTGGTTTCCTTGGGGAGTATGGAGGATCCCTACAAAGATGAATTGCGTAGGAGAACTCAGGGAATGGATAAAGATGAGGAGTTGTTGGGGTTTTTCGGAGATTTGGGAGGGCAATGGTGTAATAGGAGAAGGAAGAGGAAGATTGTCGATGCTAGCGAATTTGGCCATGCTTTGCCTGTTGGTTGGAAGCTGCTGCTAGGGATCAAGCGGAAGGGAGGCCATGCTTGGGTTTATTGCCGCAGATATATAAGGTGCTTGTTTTGGTTCTACTCTTCTTTGTTTTTTTGTTTTAGTTCTGCATTTAGTTGTGTAATCCTGGTTAAGTTGTGTGTTTATTGTAATGACGGCAAAGCACTAAAGTGTTTCTGGAAATAGAAGGAAAAAAAAACAGGTAAACTCAATCTTGCAGAGCTCAAGCTCTAGCAATTGACAAACAGGTAATCCTGGTTAAGTTGTGTGTTTATTATTTTCTTCCTTTACTGATCCCTCTCCTGCTGAATACTACTGCTCTATACAGAAAATGTCCCTTGCCAGCTCAAAGTAAATGACTTCTCTGACTGCTTAAAATTTTCTCGCTTCTTTCTGTTGAGAGGAAGAAGCCTTTCTTTTCCTGTTGAGACTATGGATGATGGCCAATATAAGTGATTGTTGCTTTAGTTTACCGGAAAAAGCTTCAATTAGCATATAAGAGACCAATTATTCATCAATTAGGTTCACTTGCTGAGATAAACAGAAGCACTTATGAACACAAATTGTTTCTTTTGCCACTATCCCTATTTTTTTTATCATAATTTCACAGCTTTGTTCATTGCTCATTATCTATCTTTATGCATACTCAGAGGGTCATAAGTGTATATTATACATTGTATTTATTATAGTTCACTCTCATTGTTATGTTAGAGTATTTTTCCTGGTCAAATTGCTGAGGTGGAAAGACTGTTCTAGCTATTGACATTTGAGGTGAGACTCAAAATATGTGGTGACATGGCGTAAGTTCTGCCATTACACCAGGTCTATAGTAAGATGCAGTGGCCATTTATCGATGCCACTTGCCTCATATGATAAAGGTACCAGGAAACAGATATGAATACTTGAAAATCAGTTTGATTCTGAAGCAACCTGTGCTGCCATTTATCTGTTCGATGGCTCTTAGTGCTCTTTATTGTGCTGTAAATATAATATTGACACTCTTTTGATAATCCCTGATGCCATTTGACAAGGAAATATGCTTTGAATGTCGCTGTGAATGCTACATGCTAGTTTGATGTATGTATGGGCAGTGGTTATGAGACAGTTGATGTTGAATTGATTGAGGAACCAGAGAAAGGATATTGATGCTTTGATAGTGGAAAACCACTCTGTATTTATATTAACATAATTCATTTGAAATTCTCCAGCCCGGGTGGACAGCACTTTGTGTCATGCAAAGAGGTTTCTAAGTATTTGCAGACAATCTTCAAAAACTATGATCCGCAGCATATGATGGATTATGCTGTTGCCAATACTCAGAAGATCCATAAAGTGGTTTCCAACAGTGTAAGTGACTACCCTATTGGTTTCTCTGTTAAATTTAACCTTGTTAAGATGTCTTATAATATTTTTGGCAGTCCACAGGTGCTACAAGAAATAATGGAGATCAGAAACAATCAGGCAGACATGAGAAACCTGTTGCATTGCTGGAAACTAAAAAGTTGGAGTTAGCAGATGTTCAAGTAACTGATACTTTTGAATGCCACAAATGTAGCATGGTATTCAATGAAAAAGGCACTTATTTGGAGCACCTTTTGTCATTCCATGAGCGGGCTACAAGGAGGCACGGAATTGGTTCTTCTGTTGGTGAAGGTGTAATAATAAGAGATGGGAAATATGAATGCCAATTCTGCCATAAGGTATTTGATGAAAGGCGTCGATATAGTGGCCATGTAGGTGTACATGTTAGAAATTATGTTCGAGGCATCGAAGAGTCACCGGGTGACCAGATGGCTTTGCCAAAGACAAGTGACTCTCCAACCAATGGCAATGACGAATTGCCATCTAGAATCTCCAGAATGGATGCTTTGATTGAAATAGCTCAGAGTTCCATACAAGAAACATCTACTGGTCTGAATGCTGAGGCTAGTGGCATGGTTACTACTGGAACAAATGTGATCCCAAATCCCGAACTACTGGCTTCGGGTTTGGATCATGGACTACAGCCTAATTCTTCACCTAAGCAACATCAAGAAAAAGCTGATGCTATGATTATTGATGGAACTTCACAGAAGATTGATAATTCTGACACTGTTTTACATAATGAGATAAATTCATCTGGAAATGTGCAACATGGTTATGGATCTCTTCTGCCTCATGAAAAAGATCCCACACTCAGCACAGTTCAAATTGACAACTTAGTTATTGAGCCTAAAACAGGTTGTGGATGCCATTCCTTTTCAGCATTTGATTGTCAGAGACTCATTAGCATTTAGACTTTTACTGTAATGTGAATTGGTTTTTGGCTTTCTCCAGACAAACATGATGACTGTAAGAGTGATGTTGTTGATAAAACTGAGTGTGTTGAGATGGAGGTTGACTTTCAAAGCAGTGATAATGTAGCAGATAACACCGTTGTGGAAGTTCATTCACAGCAACCCCTGGAAGAGGATGGACTGTCCTCAGTGCAGCCTTCTTCGACCTTTTCAGCAACCACTGTAAGCTTGGATGAGGTATTGGTTCATTTATGTCAGTTGCTCTCAATTTACTCGCAAACTGTTTCTATGATCTTAGAGATAAAAGTTGATTCTATGAAAGAAAGAGAAAATGCATATTGCAGTGATGATACAGCCTCTGTTCATGAGTAAAATATGAGTCAATGAATTCATTTTCATTAGTGGATAGTCATGGCATAGGATAAAATGAAGATATTAATTTTTTAAATCCTGCTACTTCTGACGAGATATATGTGAAATAAGGGCAGTTGAACTTAAAGAATGTGAATAGATGCTCATACGGGTGCCAGAAATTTCTTATTTCTTCACACATAGTGAAGGTAAAATTGATTTAGAGATCATATCAGAAGAAATCTTCATTGCGCCCTAAAATTACATATTTGCAGATTGATCCAGGTGCAATTGACAAGAGGGACAATAGAATAACAGGATTTGAGGATCTGAAGTTGGAGGAATTCGAGCAGCTAAAATTTGGTTTCAATAATGAGATAGAAGTGCCAGTAAACATGGTCAATAATTCTGAAATTGACAGGATGTTTGATGCCTCAGTTCCCTTTGAATCTGACTTAACTATAGATAATGCTGGAGGGCAAGGGCTTACAACTCAGTGTATATGGTGTGGGATAGATTTTAACCATGAGGGCATTGATACCGAGATGCAGTCTGATTCAGTGGGCTATATGTGTCCAACATGCAAGGAAAAAATATCGGGGCCATTAAATGTGTTGGGCGGTGGTTGTTCATGAAAGGTATGCAGTAATTTTATTTCAAGCCCGCTAATCTGCTTAATCTGATGGATATAATCTTACAATGTTGTCTGTACATTCTGCGTTTCTAAAAGGGATGAATGCATCTAGACCCCTCTGAATCTGGTAACTTTTGCTGGATGTTACCCTAAAATTTCAAAAGTTCCAATTAGCTGCCTAAACTTGGCAAAAGTGCACCAGTTTGCCCCTCAAACCGCGTACCCGCTTCTTGTTGAAAGATGAGAAATCAGAAAAATGGAACCCTTGAAAATTCAAATCAACTAGACTATGACATGTGACATTGAAGGGACAGACTAATGCGCTTTTTCCAAGTTGAGGGGATAAAATTGGAACTTGGGAAAGTTCTGGGTGGCTTTCGGCAAAATTTGTGGTCATGATGCATTTAGCCTGTCTAAAAGTAGTGTTTCGAGCCTCGTGAGTATTGTATTGGTAAGATATGTTGGTCATATGCATGTGTTAGTATGGACTTCGGATGTTATAAACTTATGGAAGTTCACATCAATCAGCCAAAAAGAGCAAGTTTTCATGTAAATTTTGTGCCCACGTTACAGAACCATACTTTCCCCATTCAGTTGCATTTTGTTTGGTTTGTCATGTGTACCATATATTTTACAAATTTCATAAGATTATCGGATTGGATCTATCTATGAACTCGAGGGCACCTAGTTTGTTAGACACAAACGCGGCAGAAAATCTTTATGGCTCGTAAAACTGCATTTAAATCAAGGGAATGCTTGTTGAGATGGTCTAGTCCAAGTTAATGAATTTAATGTATCTCCTTTTGCTTGTTTATATCTCGGTTGCTATTTGTCGTTGATACTGACCAGTGCACGATTCTTCTTTGGTAGCAGATGGTGGATGAAGGATGCATTTAATGGCCTCGGAGCGATATAAATGTTTGAAGCTGCAAGTAGAAGTTCTAGTATTTATATTTAGGTAATGTACATATTGAAATGGAACTATGACCTTGCACGTTATTAGTATACATAAACTATGACAAAATTAGGTTTGATGTCGATAAAGCTAACATGGAGTTCGTACGATGCACGAATTGATATATGATATGACGCCCTTTCGTTTACTGCATCTTGTATATATCAAGTGCGGTTATAATGAATGTAAATATAGCTGGTTATTGCATTTGTGTGATTGTTGAGAAACTATTTTCTCCTGTTGAGCCTTGCAATATTATGGGTCAAATAGACAGTTGCTACTCTTAACATATTATGCCTTACAGTTATTTTAATCTTTAACAAATATATTCACCAAAAAAAAAAAAATCTTTTAACAAATATCAAGGCTCTGATCGTGCAGACTGAACGAAGTTACTGAACAAAATTTTGTGTAAATTTGTAATAATGTATTATCAGAGCAACTAGTTAAGGGAGAACTGAACCTAAAAGAAGTTTAGCATGTAAAAATAATCACAGTAGCTGAAAAAAAATTTCAAATCTAGGAAAAATGAAATTCCCTAAGCATGGAATAACACACTATTCGAATCAGAACCCGGGCATTTCTATTTGCAGCAGAAATAACTATCGCACGAAAACATATCTTCTGTCAAATTATAAGCATTCAGGATCATAACTGGATTCACAAATAAGAAAAATAGAACAAACATTGCATTTTCTACAAATTTATGCCATTACATCCCTCCATGTCGTTTTCATCATGCTCTTCACAAGTATGCTGTTCTGTTTACCAGCCTTTCATCTTTCACAATGCGAGCTACACAAACGAACCGACCTACTAGATGAAGGATGACCGCATCACATGTCCATCAATAGAGCTGTGGTGAAACTCAGAACTCGATTTTATGAAAAAGCAGCTGTCGTTCTTTAAGCAACACATGGCTCACATTCTTTCTCAAAATGTAAATGTCAATTACACACCGTTGGATTCCACATCTTGAGCGGATCAGTCCACTTGTCATCATTAAGAACCCAACACTTCAACAACTACATTTCTAGAACGTCTTGGGTATGTTATCAAGGTCTCAGAGACTTGGTCTATGAAATCCCGACCCCCTCCATCCAGCATCACCACTACTTCTTCCAGAACTCTTGAAGTCCTGAGCACAAACCCGACAAAGTCGAGCACATAGATGCAGTCATAATCGCTCTCTGAGAGGCCAACCACTTCAACCAACTTCAGATGTGACTCCATGCACTCGATATCGATTCGGTCGAAAGTCCAGAAGTAATCTTTTTCACCGTCCTCTTCATAAGGAACATAACCTCCAATCTTGGATTTCATAAGAGTAAATTATATGAGCATTGTAGTCAAATAATACTGTAATGAAAACATTTTATTGACTTTCTCAACCCATATGCTACAACATTAAATGACATCCTCGGAATGAAGGGAATATAACCTAGGGCTTGTTCCAGAAACTGTCCCGAAA
>CAOJBJ012750271.1:0-12937 GCA_948291685.1 Euphorbia celastroides
ATATATATTTTATTACTAATTATAAAAGTGGCGAACAGGATGACCACGATTTTATGGTTTGACTAGAACCCATGGTAACCCTAGACTGGCTTTAGGTTGAGACTTAGGGTGAGAAGATGATTTCGGCCATTCATAGTCATTTGAGCCCATGCAACATGAATTAATACAAATTTTTTCATGACAATTCAATGTTATTCAAGTAAAATAGCGCTCGAACAAGAAATTAAGACTGCAAATAGTACTTAAAGCTAAGCTAACTACTTTCAACAAAATAATAAAGTCTAATCTCTATATATGCCAATATCCCTACTCCATGTCGGTGCCCCTTATCTTCAAACTTCCTAAGCCATTTTTGGTTTCCCCTATTTTCCCTTCAGCGATCAATTGCTTAATCTCCTTAAGTAGTCCATGATAAGAATCGGTTTTGTGTCCCACCTTCACATGTTATGAGCAAAAATTGTCTTTCTCTCTCGCAGAAGATCTAATGCTATTAAGCACCTTTGCTATTCTACATTTGTAGAAGATCTTGCTAAAGTTCTCATTCCAGGGTGAAATGTCTTGAGAGAGTGCAGCATGTGTAGTGTGCGGTGAGTTATGGTGAGGAGTGGTACATGCCTTTTGGATCCGAATGACTGATGGACTTGCTTGCATCACTTTAGCATGATGACTTCGCTTAACCTGTAGCGGCTTCTTCACTCTTCCCTTATCTGAATGGACTGCTGATTGTGCAACTAACCTCTGTAGTATGAAATCTTCCACTATGCTTTGGAACTTGCTTGAGTCCAAGAAGTCTTTCACGGCTTGAACAACAATTGTAGTAATGAGGTCTTCAAAGCTAGCCATATACTACGCGAATACGTGTATGAGTGGAATATACAATGCTTGGTATGATATAGGGTATGTGTACAGTAAAACACAGTATGACATGTTGATACATTATGGCGTTATATATGTAACACAACATGAGATAATGACACAAAATGGTATACAAGTTATATGAGTACATGGATGAAACATGGTATAAGTCATGATTGCAGTTTGAACATGTTTCATAGCATTACATGGTAAAGATGGCATATGATGGCAAGAATGTGCATTAAGCATGGTAGAGCTCATCACAACATGGCCAAGCATGGGAGAGAAGAAATCAAAACATTGTACAGTATGAAGCTTGATGAAGATGTCTAAACATGGTATAAAGCATGGCGTATGTATTCTAGCCTGGAAAAGCAAGGGAAGTTATGATTCAAACATCTTTCATGGCATTCATGAGGCAAGCATGACAAAAAGAAGTTAGAGCATTGTATGTTATCCAGCTTGACAAGGAGACCTAAACATGGCATACTAGTCAGAGAAGAGCATGACATAAGTCATGTATACAGTTCAAACATGTTTCATGGTGGGCATGATATATATGACGGAGAAATGTTCTTAGAGTTTTTATCAATATGGCAAGGCATGAATGGTATGAAAGAAATCCAAACACTTATGATTCTTCATAAATATGTTGAGACATTGCATAAAGCAAGGCATAATATGTGCATGGAAGCGCATGGCATGGTAAACACATTTTAGGCATGGTATTCATGGGAAAACACATTTAGGCATGATAGGATCACAGAAAAGTACATTTGATGAAAATTAAGCATGACATGGATATGTTAATGTAAAGATATGTAAGCATGGCATTACAAGTCTTACTTAAAGTATATAACAAGAACAATCAGACATGGCACATAAGGAAAAATATAGTCAAAACATGTCATGCATGACAAAATGTGGTTTAGGATTCAATCCATGTCCCATGGGCATTTTGAGACTACAAAGGCCAAGATTTGATCCTAGAGGAACTAATATAATGCTAAGGAACACAACACCTAAAGAGTGTGAGGAATGTAATAAAATTGCCATGGATACAAAACAATGGTTAGTGATGATATACACGTTACATATACACAAGTAGCAAACAAAGCATGTAGGCATATAGACAAAGCATGTAATGCACACAACAAGTGTCGATTTTAATCGATGATCCTCCAACCTTATTCCTCCAACCTTATTCCTCCAACCTGCTTTAATTGAAGTTCAAGTTGCATTGAGCGTCTTGGGAAGATCCTAAGAATGGCTCTAAGAACTTACCACATTAGTATGTTGGGTTCCTAAGGGGTAAAAGGTTCCCAACAACAAGCTACTTGTTGAGGGTGACCCATCGATCCAGAGCTCAGGCCTAATCAGCACGTCAGAGTGGGAGCTCGTACATAGACAAAGTTGGGGGTAATTCAGGGTTCCCAAGAGAGATGTTGAGAAGAAGAATATGCATTATGCAAATACCTAGATTATTGAATCAATTAATTCACTTTGTCATGTGGAACTTTTGACATTTGTCAAATACTTAATTTTTGAAAACCATTTTTTTTAAAAAATAGTCTTTAAAAAGCCATTCCCTAGTGGAGTTGCCACATTGAGCAAGTGACATTTTTCATTCTGTTCCTTTTACCCTTTGCGGGTTTTCCCTCCGTTTTCCTACTTATTTCCATCATTTCTGATTTTACGGATTTTGCTAGGAATTGACATTTACTTTGAAAGTTTGTTTACAAAACAATTTATTAAAAATGACCTCAAACCTAGTCTAAGGTTGAGTGTTGAGGGGTCGCCACCTGATTCAGCTCTATCAGGATTTAACAACTTCAGCATCGTCAAACCCACCCAAATGGACTCGACAACACTTAGCCAAAGATTATGTTTGAACGAATTGCTTATTCATTTTCACATGACATAGTTAATTATTTGATTCAATCCCCTAATGTCTTCCTAAGTTATTTTTTAATTTAGAATTTGCATATATACATAACAATTAGAATCTTCTCAAATCAAATGGTGAACCCTATCATGCAATGTCTAAGTTAGATTCCACCAATGAATACAAGTCATAAATATCATGCCTTATCGAAGTTCCAAATTAATCAAGTCAAGACTTCCTAATCAACATGCTTCTAGTTTAGTTCTATTACACTCCTATAAGAGAAATAAAAGCATTCTAAAACTTCCTAATCATGCAATTAAGTCCTAATCCTAAAAGGGAAGAAATCTTAAATTGAAAAAGTAATTTATTCACATATTAGAGAGAGTTAATGAGGTAGTTTTTACAAGTTAGGAATTATTTACAACCAAACTTCCAACACTGCAAGTAAGCTAATTAGGCATATTCGAGACCTCATAACTTCCTGTTTACTAAACGAAATTCAAAATTTCAGACCTGACACAAAAATTCCAAATTTAATACATGTTATGTTACTTTCATACCAACTTTGCGATATTGTAAAATGATGTACACTTAACCAAATTGAAATCTGTTTAAACCATTGAAAACCTTATATGTCACGTTACAAACTAGAGTTAAAACATGACCTGAAAAACTTCTTTGAACAGTAGCAAAAACGACCAACTTTTACAAGAAAACCTTTAAATCATAATTTTGCCGCGAAAATCAATTAAATCATAACTTTCTTGTTTCTTAACCAAATTGGGTGAATTTTATATCAAATTGAAGGTATTTACATTTTTTTCTAGTAGTAGAGTCAAATTTAACATTTGGAAAACCAATTTTGCCAGATTTCAAAAAACAATTCTGTTTGAAAAACAGAAAACACAAAAATTGCAAACTTTACAAAGTTATATCTTGAGTTATACAAAACAAATTTTGGATCTGAAACATGTTTTAGAAAGCTTGTTATACATATTATTTAGAATCAAAAAGACCAGAACAAAATTTAAATCATATCTACATGAAAAACCGAGCCTAATGTACTCACTTGCAACTCTGGAATTTTGGTGAATTATGGTGATTAGCATGCAAAGTCAATTTTACAACAACAACAAATCAACAAATCAAGTTAAATCAAGTTTTCATGACATAACACATGTGTTGGCATAGGATTTGAGGTCTTGATCCCAACTAGGTTGGCACCAAGTATAAGAACCTATGAGAAAGTTCTCCCTGTTGTGAAAAAGATCAAAACGAGGAGCTTTGAGTGATTTTCAGGTTGAGAGAATAATGAGATTCAATAATGGAGGCAAGGGTTTGTGTTTAGGGATCCTCTGAAGTTCCAGAGGTGATTTGAATCTTTTAGGTTGAAGAAGATAGCTGCAAACATGAACAGAAACTATTAGAGAAAGTTAGGTTGTGGTGAGAGAGATTTGCTAGGGTTTTCTTGCTCCAAAGAGTCCTCCCTTATTTCTGGGATTTAGGGAGGTATTTATAGGTGTTGGGAGGCCTTAGGGTTGCCTAGGATTGCAGCAAACCGCATGCAAAACTAAATGGGAATGAGTTTAGTCGGTGGCTTGAAAATAAAGAAAAATAGGCGAGGTAGTGGTGGTGGTCACGACTACTCCGTACTAGTCGTGATGGTCACGATTAGGTGGTCACAACTAGCTGAAATAGCTCCTTTGGGGGGCTCCCGAGGTCCGTTTTAAGCTTGATTTTACCCGAATCAGTATTGACTGAAAAATTGGAATGTAATAGAGTGTGTATGATGGTTTGGATGAGAAATAACTATGGGTTTCAGGGCCCTCACGATTCGGCAATTTCAACATTTGGCATTTCGGGCTCCTTTGGCACCCGAATGACTTCGAATCAATTCGAATGGTTGTAAAACAATGAAAGGAGATATATTTAGGTATTTGGACCTAAAAATGAGGTAGGTTGAGTTTAGGTGATTTCTCTCTCTTGGGACCGTTTGGTTTAGGGTTTTTTCATGCAGTTTTTGTACTTTCGCCCTTTTTGGCATTCGAGGGGCCCAAAATCAACCTAGGGAGTATAAAGGGATGCATTGCGACATATGTAAGAGTTTGGGTGAGAATTGTTTGATTCGAGTGCTTTTCTCTCTCCCGAGATTGTTCGGTTTGCGAGTTCTTAGTAATTTATGCGCTTTGAGCTTCAACCTTACTTTCAAACCATACAATCAAACAAAATAGGATTCAAGGGAGTTGATATTGAGTATCGGTTCATCATAAATCCCGGATAAAAATCTGATGCTCACAGCTACCCTTGGTCCGTCTTACTCGACATCAACATCCTCTGGATGACAAAAACATTATGTTCACCTGCCCCATCTCCTCCGTCAAGAGATTCACAAAAACATTATGTTTCCCCTTTTTCACCATATCTCTCAACTATGTTAACTACCCTCCTCTTGGGACATTCATTCGAGTGATGACCCGATTCGTTACATCGAAAGCATCTCCCCAGACTCGGTTTGACATAGGGATTGTTTGCTTTAGGTGGATTGGAGTTTGAGGAAACATTCTTCTTGGGATCTACAACGGGTTCCTTTTTCCAGGCTTGATTACGTCTACTTTTGCTCACCACATTGTCTCCTCGTTCCAGAGGCCTTTGAGAGTTTTGGAAGGAACTCTGTTCTCCTCTGATACTCATCTTTGAGACGGCTTAACTTCATCTCTTCCTTGAGTTCCAAATTTCGAGCATCTTGGACACTTAATACCATTTATACTCCAAGCTTCTCCCTTATATATGTGCACGCGCAACCCATCAAGATAATGAGATGCCCGCTATACTTCTGTCTCGTGAATTTTGGATCTAGCTGAAAGTCTTAGAAACTCAGCCGTATACTCATGTACACTCCTCCCACCTTTTGTACAACATTGTAGGCTTGATATATATATTGCTCGTTATCAGATGGTAAAAACCTCCCTCTCAACATGCCTTCATCCTTTGCCAAGATCTTATAGGTTCCCTTCCACTCCTTCTCCTTTATTCATTGATCTGTTCCCACCAAACAACGGGTCCTCCCTTTAACCGATAAGTGACCAACTTCACCTTCCTATGGTCCGGTACGCCCGCATAATCAAAGGATCTCTCCACCTCCATGAGCCAATCCAGAAATCCCTCAATATCAGGGTAGATCTACAATGATTTTGAAGGAATCATTGTCAACATATCTCCTCCTGCGTGGTTCCTCCTCAAATCTACCTCATTGATGTCTCCCTCCTCGGATGGCTCCTTGGTGTCCCCTACCATAGGGTGGGTTCATAGAGAAGTCATCAAGATACTCATCTTCAGTACTATCGCTATCATAAGACAATGGGTCTCCTTCATGCCGCACCTAGTAAACTTCATTTCTTGAACGAATAGTAGGTGGTGGCAAAGGTGGAACAACTTCATCTCCAAACCCCCGACAAGGTCATCTTGCTACTCATTTAGGATGATGTTTCAAAAAATTAACAAACAAAGGTTTCCCAATACTAAATTATGTCATGAAATGGGATAATTATGTTCATTTTGCTATGAAATTTTGCAGGTTAATTAGTAAAGATATAATACACGTTAGTGCAAAATTTTGAAATTTTTTAAGAAGTGCAGATATTTTTTTTAATTAAAAGATACTAATAAACTTAGAAAAATCACAAAAAAAATAAATATTCACTGAATTTTTCTAAAATTTTGATGTGCTTTCGACAAAAACAAGAATGTTAATTGATTAAAATAAATTTTGTAACATTACTTTTTTCACATAAAAATATGATTTGCCCTCTTTTTACAAATGTTTTCTAAACATAAGCACCATTTTGTGAAAAAAATAACATAAACCTCTTATTGTTACCGAGTCGAAACATAGTGCATGTTTTTTAAATTTTCCCTTACAGATGATAAGCCAACAAACACAAACTTTGAAAAATATCCTTTAAATTTAAACTAAAACTTTCTACAACGTTTTAACTTTATTTTTACAAACATATCAAATATTACAGGTAAAAGTTGACAACAATATATAAATTAATTATTTTAAAATCATATTAATAGAAAATGATATTCAAAATTTGATATAAACGTACATTGGCTCAGCAAATTGCTAACTCTTTAATTATAATTTCAAGAGGGTTTTTGAATTAAAAATTAAGCCTAACATGTTATATTTTTGGGTCTTTTCGGATGCAGGCCGACTCAGGCTTATAGTAAGACATGTTTGTCATAGATTAATTGGGCCATCTCCAATGGAATACTAAAATCTTGATTTGGTGTAAAAACTACTCCAACCCTGCACTAAATTTCTGTACCATTTATTGGTGTTGCTACAGTTGAAGGTTCGGGAATAGCGGTTTTACGTTTTCGGTTTTAGATTGGCTCCTGTAAACGTGAGAAAACGCTTTTGGGTGATGTTTTGAAAATTTTGGAGTCACCACCCGGGAAACCCGGGAAAAATTTACCAATTTTATTCAACCTTCAAAATAAAATCGGTCCAGAGATTATTGAGTTCGTCGGCGAGAGTTTACTTAATTGATTTTCGGTCGAAAAGTGGAACTTTAGTGAGCGCGGTTACAAACTTAATTCATTTTAATTTATCGATCCGAGTTATGCAATTTTACTCCGGTTTAACAAATAAAGCATGCAAACGAGAATATAAAAGCATTAAAGTAAATTGGGATTCCTATCTACAGGGGTATGGATAAAAAAACAACTTGAGGTTAAGTATCAAAAATCTTAAACAACCTATTCTAATTGCGAGAAATAAACCTTAACATACATCTATCCTATCATTCATCTAAAGCCTTGTAGAACAAAGGTTAGTTCGACAAATAACGTAAATATCATGATTAAACATGATTTAAGCACTTTTAAGTTCGAACGAACACTTATGAGACGGTTTCTAAGCAAATTTAGGACAATTTTTAAGGTTTGGTCGATTAGCTGGTACTATGGTCCCTCCATGGGAGTCAATTGCATCATCAAAGTTGAATACTAGGCCCAAAAACACGAAAAACTTGGGTTTTGCGTAAACTCCCGAATGGAGCCCATGGCCGAACCTAAAGGAGCCACGGATAAACTGATGGGTTTACCCGTGGCACCCAAGGGTTCAACGATGGGTTCCGCCTGAGGTTGGGTGAGAAAGCCCCTCAGCCGAACCTAACGGGGCCTCGGCGAACCTTAGGGTTTAGCAGTAGCCCCATTGGGTTCGGTGGTGAGGGGCTTTTTCCCTCAACCTTGAATTCCAATTTAAGTCTCATTTTCATGGAAAAATGGAGCAAAACAAAGTCTAAAAATCCTAAAAATTAAGTCTAAGCATGCATTTCAACATCTAAAAGTCATAGAATGCCAAAAAGAACATGAAAAATGAAGGATTAAGGTGTTTCGAGTGGACCGAGCCTCGGAGGGCTTTATAGCCAAACCTAAGGGTGCCACGGGTGAACCTTAGGGTTTGGTAGTAGCAGATAGGTTTGGCCGTGGAGGCTTCCTAGGCTCAAGAGAGTTTGTTCGAGTTTTTTAAGCAATTTCAATTGAAAAAGAGTTGAGAGAGACCTTGTTTGAAGCTCGAAAGTTACCGTTGAAGCTTGAATCCTCAATGTGGGTCGCTTGGGTGGCTTGAAGTTGGAGAAAATCCTGTGAAATCCTTGTTAGGGGTCCTCTATGTCCTCAAAGTGTGTTCCAATCCACTTTCCCATGGTTTCTCTTCATATTTCTTAAGAATGTTTACCAAGAAATACCAACCCTAAGTTTGGAAACGAATTGGGTTTTTATAGGTTTCCAAAATCCTAATTTTTTCCAAAAAAAATGGAAAAATATCATGTAATTCGGGATTTGGACAACTCGGTTCGGCCACGGCCCAATGGGCTAGGCCGAATTGACTAGCCATAACCGACCCTCGAGATTTGACAGTGGCGCTATCGGGTTCGGCCAAGGGCTAACTAGGTTCAGTTGTGCGTCGAACCGAGGGGAGGAGGGGATGGTGCCACGGCCAAACCATTAGGTTTGGCCATGACACCACTCGTTTCGGCCGTGGACCGGACCAAAAGGCTTTGGATTGGGGATGTAAAATCTCATGGATTCTGCATCAACGTAACATGCGCATAATACTGTCATCATCGCTTTGTGAGGGGATGTAAAATCTCGTGCTCACAACAGTTTCACACCAAACACCAAAATATTATATTATTATTTCTTTTTTTTATTATTAATTTGGTGTAAAATGTTAGGTAAAACTAAGTAAATTAATAGTAAAAGTTTCAGGTAGAAGTAATAAATTATAGTTTAATGTAAAATTAAAGTGAATTGTTGAAGATTGTAATATTGTAGCAACACTAAATTATAGTGTAAAATGAAATTTGGCATCAAATTGATGTTGTAGGGTTGGAGATGACTGTAGTTGGGTTTAAGCGGACTAGATGGATTTTGGACTACCTGAAAAGGGTAGTTTTGCAAACTGATAAAAGGAGAGGAGAGATGAGGTATAAAACAAGTGAAGTGGAAGGTAATGTAATTAATTGATTGCACTTTATTGAGACTCACAATTGATAGCTCTCATCTTTCCAATTAAAGTATTATTTAATTCAATACATTTGTTTTAGGCCTAAATGATTATATAATTTGTGTTTTATTCAAGTGAAATTGCTCTTAATATTCATTATTTGAAACTTAATTATCACATCACTATTCTATTACCTTTACTGACAAATCCTAAACAAATTCTAATATGCAACAACATTTTGTACGTTCCAAATAGTAATACCCGTTATCTTCAGTTAATTGTTTCTTCTCCTCTCTCTTCCAATTGTCTTTTCGATTCGAGTTTTCTACCGTGTTTTCGTTCTATTTGCCGTTTCTTCTCATCATCGTGTTTCTAGTTATTTACTTTTGTTTATTTGCTTTTTCTTTTTCGCATGTTGAACTGTAATTTCTTACTCTTGCTTTCTGTTTTTTCTCTAGTTTTCTCTAGTTTTTTTCTCAAGTCTTTGAATTGTTGTTGTTTCTTTTGTGCTTCTCGAATGCAATACTTTTTTTATTTGTTTAGTTCTTAGTCTGATCTTTTGATTTGATGACAATGCTGCTTCTGTGGTTCTTTAAGTTCTGAGTATTTTACAGTTTGCACACTAGGTGTTTAATGAATTATTTGATCAAATTCATTTATTTTTTTTTGTAAAATTGATGTAGATTTTGTTTTACCTGAAACAAGTTTAGTTTGCATTTAGTTTTTTTTATTAGATTCATGACTTAGTTATTTGATTATTACTTATTCAATCTCTATTTTGAATTGCAGCACTGTTAGACATTGATGCTCTATCATATATGCTTTTGTTTTATTCAGCTGATTTTTGGCTTGTGTGGTATTAATATGGTAGCTAATTAGTAGGAAGTTTGAAATTGATATTTGATCATATATGCTTTGTATGTGTAGTGTACTTTTTGCTTATGTGGTGGTTATATGGTAGCTACTTGATAAGGTGTTAGTATTCATCAAATTTGAGATAACTATGGATTTACTAGTTGTTGTCAGTAATCTACCAGATATTGATTAGTTTTGTATAATGTTTGATCTTTTTATATATATTCTTGCATTATGTTGTGTTTTAGTTAGCCTTGCTGATTTTTTTTGTTTCTTCTTTTTTATTTGATTTCAGAATGGATCACATTCCTAATTCATTGCATTATTATGGTTATCGGAATGAGGAACTAAAATTTGTTGGGTACAAAGTTTGTGGTTTGGCTGTCAGTTCTTCTACAAGTTTCAATGATTTCAAGAAGAATATTGTTGAACACTTGATGTTAAGAAAGAAGACTTCAAAATTGCGTTTGAAGTTTCTTGTGGTGAGCCTCCTATGGAAATAACTTCTGATGATTAATTTTTCTAAATTTTCATGGCCTGCAAATATCAAAGTAATGCTGTGAGTTATTTCCAACTGTATGTTACGAAGTTTGTTGTTTCTCCTCCCATTGTTGAAGGTAATTTTGGATTCTGTATGTATTTTTCAGTTTTGTAGGCATGTTTTGGAAATTTGGCATAGTAAATAATTTGTTATGCATTATTTACTTAGGCTAAAATATAATATGGAAAAGCTATGATTTTAATAAAATAAAGTGTGTCATTTTGTTTGAGCTTTCCAATGATATATTATATGCACAAAAAGAATTAACGTTGAATGAAAAATTGTATAGTTGAAAGTGTGAACTTTTGTCACACTAAGTTGGTGTATTGGTAGTAGAAAATATGCATTGTGATATTTCTTTTTACACCATATTGTTTATGTGAGATTAATGGGTGTTAAATCCCTTAATCGATATAATTTTTCATAACCTTCACCATAAAATTGTGGTTAAAAGGTTAATGTCCTTAACACCATAATCTTCATCGTAAAGTTGTGGTTACAAAGGTTAATAGCCTTTAAACCAATTTAATCCTTGTTAATGCCAACTATCCTATAAATACCCTATTCTTGTAGCCTTCTCTACACACTTCACATATTTTATTCTCTCACGTTTGTCTTGCCAATTATTGTTCACTTGTTTACTTTGTGGTTTATTTTTGGATTCTATACTAAAAATATTCTTCGAAGTTCTCATTTCTTTTCAAGAGAAGGCTACTTAGTGTTAGGTTCTTGTGAATTGCTCTTCACTCGATTAGAGTTCCACTAACGATTGCGGTTGTATCCTTGGAGATAAATTCACCGGTAGCGAGCGAAAAATTGTCTTAAGGAAACTGATTTTCAGGCCTCTACAATAAACTTTTGTTTCAGTAAAAGGTTGAGTATTTTATTCTTTTGTGATCTTATTTTATCCATTGTAACTTGTACTATTCTTAATAATATATATATTATTATCCATTTTATTGAATACTGCTACTAACAATCTTAAGACAATTATTTCTATATATTTTAAGAAAACTGCAGGTTGGATTTCTTGAAGACTATATTTTTTTTTGGACAAAACGTTGTTCATATACATTATTTTCTATTCGTCTAATTTTTATTTTTCTGATTTACTTTTTTTGGACAAAAGGTCGGATTATCCATTTTTCTGATTTACTTTTTTCGACAAAACGTTGTTCATATACTTTATTTTTTTTTGGACAAAACGTTGTTCATATACAAGACTATATTTTTACTTGTTGATATACAATCTTAATACCACTACTAACATTATACATTGAGGGTATTTCTAATGATGTAATGGGTGAGATGGACTGTTTTGCTAACGAAGATTCAATGGATGAAGAAGATGAGGATATTGAAATTTCTGAAGCTAAGATTGATTCCATTTATGTTCATCAAGTCTTTAGGGATAAATATGTATGTAAGAGAGCAATATCCTTTTTTTGCGATTAAGAATGGCTTCAAAGTAAGTGCTTACAAATCATGTCCAACTGAGTATTACTTGAAGTGGAGAATTAAAGGTTGTGATTGGCCTTTCAAAGCTTCTAATAGGAAATACAATGGTTGTTTTGTTGTGAGATCTTACAATCCAGAACACACTTGCAATCTTGATTTGAGGAATAGGGATAATCCTCAAGCATCAACGGCCATAATTGCACATCACATCAAGAGATCTTTTCATCGTGTTTAGCAGGTTTATAACGCTGGTGATATTATCGATGATGTGAGAGAGACATTAGGTGCCAAAATTCTTACCAGAAAGCTTGTCGTGCTAGGGAAGAGGCTTTGAGATATATCAGAGGGACTCCGTCTGAATCTTATGGATATTTGCCTAGCATGCTATACATGATCCATCAGACTAATCCTGGATCTGTTTTTACTTTGAATACTGATTCTGCAAGCCTGTTGTTGTTGTTGTTGTAGATGGCACATTTCTGAAGACAACATATAATGGTACTCTCTTAACTACTAGTGGTTATAATGCTTTGGTTATTTTCTTATTCCTTTCTGTTTCTGTGAATACTCGATTTTTCGGCTCAAAAAGTTCAGTCGAAGTACACAGCGCAGCTTCGGTAAAAGTCTCCAAAAGCATGCCAATATACCACTCAAAACGTCCGCAACGGAACAAGGATCACATAACTGATCTCGGATTAATTTTTGGAGGTCCGAAACTCCTGAAAATCGTGAAAAACGTGAAAAATTACACCGAAATAGTGTTTTCAGTCAGCCTTCCACGCATCAGAAGGGGCGCACGTACGCCGGCCTATGGCGCACGTGC
>CAOJBJ012750416.1:0-15637 GCA_948291685.1 Euphorbia celastroides
CAACATCTTCCTTCAAGGCCCATAATTCTTCTCTTTTACTCTTCAACGCTCTAAGACTATCTTGCAACTCACATATATAATCTGGTGCTAAAGGTGCCCTTTGAACCACATGGTCGAAATCTCCTTGTGATATTAAGGTAAAAATAGCTCCCATTTTGTTAGCGACCTTTCCAAAAAATACAAAGTTTGAAATTTCTCCACGAGAGAATTCGGAAACTTCTTGCGGACCCTCCCTTATCAGCTCAAAAGCCTCAACTATTATCTTCAGTGCAATGTAAAGCCACAATTGGACTTGTTTCAATGGCTTCTGAAGGAACAGCTCGCTGAAGGTCGTTTTGCTCTGGCTTAAAGGAACTCTCAGCGAAAGAAATCACGCAGTAAAGCATTTTGAAAAAGCTCACTGAGAAGAAATGCCGCTGATAAGGACATGAGCGCTGATGCAAAAAGTTAGTTTGTCTTATGTCCAGCTGTCTAAGTCTGACAAGAAGTACATCGCATTTAATGCGGTCTGAGGAAGCGATAAGCGCGCATTTAATGCATTCTGAAAAAGTGGGAGGCACGAAGCAAAACATGGAATGGCGCACCCGACACCCAGGAAACGCGCAGTACCTAATTTTGGCATAAAGTAACCTTGAAAAACGCAACTCCAATCAAAATTCAACAACTCAAGGTCAAAGCCTCAAGAATTCAGAATGTGCAGCAATTGTGTCTCCAAGAAAGAGACGTCTCCAATGAAAAATTATCGTTGTGAGTAACGGTAGAATTCTCTAACTTTTAGTTAGAAAATTTCTAAACAGTCTGAAATTAACGGTAATATTTCTATGGCTATAAAAGGAGAATCAAAGACGAAGAAAAACATCAAGAAATTTCTGCAAAGTCGAAACTCTGCTCAAATCTCGATAAAACGCAAAATTTCCGCCAAGTCTCAAAAGCTTTCATACTCGAGAGAAATACTAGCAACAAGTTAGAAACTAATTTTGTTGTAATCTCTTTTCACGTTTTGTGAAGAGAAGAATTAAAATTTTCTTGTAAAACTGAGTGAACTGTTGGAGAGGGTATCAAACAGTTGGGTTAGAGAATAGGAGAAAGAGGAGGATACTCGTTCTTTGGAAAACTCTGTAAGAAGGCTTCTTCACCGATAAGGAGATACTAGTGGATTAAAGCTCGGAGAGGGTATCCGGGGACTGGAGTAGGCACAGGCTGCTGAACCAGGATAAAATCTCGTTGGTGATATTTTCTTACTCTGTTTTTAAACTAACCCACTGAATACTCAGCGACGCTGATACATCAGTGCATGCATTCATCGAGCATTTAAATCCTTCACACTGAAAAGCACGCTGAGACTAAATCTCTCAGCGCGTGTTGTGTCAGCATCAGTGAAAGCTAATCTTCGCTGATCTGAGAGGGTGTTTTTAAAATATAATCAAAAGACTGCATTAAATATTTTTAAAGCTAAAAAGTCATTCACCCCCCTCTGACGAGCGTTATCTTGCCTAAAGGGACCAACAGCTTCTATTCTGGTCCTTCCTCGGCGCTGATCTGCTGCTCCACATCCTCCTTTAAGGCTAATAGTTGATCTCTTTTGATCTTCAAATTTTCAAGATCAGACTGAAGTTGTTTGGCAGGTTCGTTCATAACCACCTCTTTAAAATTGTCAACAACCGCCTTCAAATCAACAACATGCTTAAGACTTTGGTCAAGACTTTTCCCCAGAATGTATCTTAATTTGCAGTTTTTAGGGCAAAAACCGAATAAACAAAGCTTATGTTGTTCTCGTTTGCCTCTGTATATCAAACCAGTAACTCGAGGTATAGTAACCTCTACTTTTTCAAGCCAACCTCCAACTTGATCCGGCTGCACTGTAACTGGGGTATGCTGATTCATCACCTTTCGTTTCACATCATTGCTTAACTGTCTCAGTTCATCCGCTGCAGTCTCCAAAGCTTCAAGGTTATCTTCAAATCGACAAATGTATAGAGGCTGTTGAGCTACGCAATCCCAACAACTTCCGATCAAGGCATCTCCACATTGAATTGAAAAGATGCCACCTATTATAAGGAATCAATAAGAAATCCAGCTGAAGAACTCTGGAGTAACTTGTGTGACTCCAATTGCTTAGAAAAAAACACTATCCATAGTGATCAAGCACAGCTGTATTACGCTGTGGATGACTTTGACTTTGAAATTAATGACTTCACCTAATCAACAACGATGACCTTGACTTTGTGACTAGTGACTTTCACCTAATCAGTAATTAACTTCTAATTTACGTTGCTAACACCGCGATTACAACAATCCATGAGTACAATATTCAAACCATTATAGAGTATCGAAATCATCCGCTAATACTGCAGTTAGAAATAAAAACGAATAGTATTTACCGTCGGGGCTCTTGTGCTGTCTTTATGACCAAATTTTAGCTTGATCAGTGATGGGAAACCTTGATGAACTTAGGTTTAATGGCCTTTAAAAGGCCCGGTATACCTGAGATCACCCTTTTTATTCGTTTTATTTACAATTTTAGTATATACTATGTTGTAATATGTAAACTAACTCTGAAAATAGTGGAATAACTAACTACTAACCCACTAACATTTATTTTTCCGCATTTATTTATATTTTGAGTGTTTAAATCCATCATCTTTAACTTGAAAATTGATTAGATGAATGATTAGGATAATCACCCCAAAAAAATTGCATGCTATTTGATAAAATGACTTAAAACGCACAACTTGGGCATAAATAAAGAAATAAAAACGACTTAGGCCGATAACGTTTTTTTAAGTTAAACTCGAAAATTAAATAAAGTTTAGTTCAAAACCGATCAAGAAGTAATCTACATTGGCGAACCCATTTCTCTAAATTGATAACTATTTTTGAAGGTTAAAATGGTATCAATTTTCATTTCCCAGGATAACTTGGATGGCGACTCCAAATTTTACAAAATATCACTTGAAAAAAGGGTTTTCACCAAGTTTACACTGAACACTTAAACATGAAATTGAAACCCGATTTTCACCCGAACCTTCACAACAACAATTCATCTCCAATAATAAATCACTTCTAAAGGTCGTCGGCGTCTGAGGTGACATTTGCTCCTGCCACCCCCTCTCGCCGTGCTTATATACATATAGGTAATCTACAATATAACTATTTTTAAAAATTTAAATATATTGCAAATATATATTGTTTTATAGCTGGTGATGTTAAACCATACTTGTCAGTATGATCCAAGCCAAGAGTTAAATGAATACATAATTAAATTTTAAATATAGTTTGTTTAAATTAACTCTTATGAAGCTCGATTTGATCAAGCTCAAACTCGTTTTGGCCAAACCTGACTTGTGCTCATTACAATTTAACTAACCATTAATAAGATAAAAATAGAGCTTAGCTCATTTCAACTCGTTTACAACTTAATAACAATATACAGATTGTATAATATAACGATTTTATCCATCCCAAACAATTGAATGACATTCCCAATAACTTATCATCCTTTTGTTGTATATAAGTGTACTATTTTGTTTATTAGACTAAACAAAACAAAAAGGGTAAACGCATAAAAACATGTTTAACTTTATAGTTTATACATAATTAATGCAATATCATAGCATTAAAAATGTTTTAAAAACACAGAACATTGCAAAATTCGAGATGAAGTAGGGTAGGCATCTAAATTACTACTACCACCCAATAAATAACCATTCAAAGCAAGAGGAGCTTAGTCAAAATTTCCATTTAAGACTAAACCTCGCACGTGTCAGTGTGGCCCGTTGCGTTATTGGCTAACAAATCCATACACGGTACGTGCCAGTGGCCATTTGCTCTGAGCACTGTATTTCTGTTCCCCCGAGTTCCCGCCGGCTCAACCCCATCGCTTTTTTTTTGAATCTCTCGGCCCCTAAACCCTAGCTCTCAAATCTCGGATTCCTTCCTCTAGCTCCCCTGCTCCGCCTTCAAGCTCCGGTTCTCGGTCTCTACTCCGATGCCAATGGTATGCGCTCTTAGCTTCGATGAACGCAATCGGTTTCACTTTCTTAATTTTTTTTTCTGATGCATGTTTTGTGGAGTTTGTTGCTTATTCTTTCCGATTTCTTGATGCTACTGGTCGTTGATTAGTTTCTACGAGTCACGAATTCAATGCTGATGCTCTCCCGCTCTGCATTGTGTTTTCTGTACTCATTAGATCCGTTTGTTTCTACAAGGAGCCTTATGCTTGTGTCTTCTGTAGCTAATGAGGTGTGAGATTTGTTTCAGTTGTTATTTGTATTGCATGTTCATAAGTACGAACTTCATCAGGAAATTTGAAAACAGGGGGGGAAATGTACTAGTTTCAGTCCAAATTTTGATTTATATTATTGAGTTCTGAAGCTGCTTTTTTATAAAAGATTATTTAACCTTTTTTTAAGTAAAGTCTAATGGATTGTTTTCAATGTATCCAACTTGGGAATTTTTTTCTCCACTGGATGAGCAGTGAGAGATGTATTTGATTTATCTGTAATGCTTATATTTTTACGTGCAGAAGCTTGGTATTAGAATTAATTGATGGGTGGAGTGGTGCCTGCGATGCACCATGGAAGTGGCTTCTCTGCTAAAACTTCTGGGCCAAAAGAAATTCAGAAGGAAGAATTTATTTTTTCGGGGAAAAAGACTACCTGTCAAGAAGTTAAAGATGCAGAGACTGAAGGATTTCATTTGAGTCAAAGAGCTAGCCCAAGACTTCAAGCCATACCCAAGGAAAAGCAGCCATTTTATGGAAGTGCAAGTGGTAAGAGAAAGAAGTCATCTGCTTCTAAAGATGTAGTCTACATCCGAAAAACTGAAAATGATTATTCAAAGCGGATATATTGTAATCTTGAAGATGATCTGCCCTCGCACAAAGCTAAAATTGTCGTGGATGATGGAAACCACCCTCAAAATGTGCCCGACATAACGTCAGAAGGCCAACTATTAGCTAAAAGAGTAAGCCCGCGACTTAAAGATATACCCGCAGAGAAAAGACCTTTTTATGGCAGTGTTCAGAGGAGACGGCCGGGTGCTTCTAAAAATGTTCAGTGTGATGGGAAAACTCAAGATAATGGTTTGAGGAGGATATATTCTTTCAAAGATAGCATTGTTGGTGAAAAAGCCAAGGATGAAACTACGACAACTAAGATCGACGGGCAACTAGTTCAACAATTAAAGTCAGATAGGAATCTTTTGAAGCAACAAATCAGCCCAATAGAAGATAGACCACTTCATGGTAGTAATCAGAAGAGGAAGCTGACTGCCAATGGTCACTGCATTAGGGTACAACATTTACCTGATGATAACACTAGTGAGCAAAAAACTGAAGTCTCAGAGCAACAACAATGCCAACTCAATATTGCCAGAAAAGATGTCTATGATACAGGTACAGAGAATAATCTGGCTCTTGGAAGGGAGGCTTCCGCAGGCCAGATGGTCTCATTATCAACTTACAAAGACAGTAATTTTCAGCAAAACCCTCAAAAGATAGTGTTGACGGGGCTTCCTTTGGAGCGAAGAGCAAGCCCAAGACTTCAAAATATTTTGCTGAGCAAACAAGCCATTAATGGAAGTAATCAGAAAGGGAAATTAAGTGCTGGTAATGATAACATCACTGGCAACAATGGTCAAAATAGACCATCATCATTTCTTAAAGACAGAATCCACATCAGTGAAAACAGTAGTAATAATAAGAACGAAAAAAACAGGTCAGTATCTTCTCCTAAAGACAAAATAACCATTCAAAAGTCAAGGCATGACCACATCATCCGAGAATTGTTACGTACAAATGGTATAGATAACACAAATGCTGGTTCTCAACTGTTAAATTATGAAAATAGAGAAATTGTGGATTTAGACAATTATGTTTCTCCGAAATCATTGGGTCATAAGAAGCTTACAGCTCACCTGATGTGTGAAGAGGATGGCGTGAAGATGAATGGGACAGTGAGGACTCTTGATAAGTGTCATCTTTCCCAGGTGATTATTATCAATTAGAACTGTAGTTGTCACTTGAAAGTATTTGACTGGTAATATTTTAGCAATAATTTCCTGCAAGTTTTATAATTGATATGTTATTAGTAGCAGTTTAAATATATTATTGATTGGAATATCTTAGACTGCATAAACGGGAGAAAATTTAGAAAGGCTTCAAAAATGGTTCCTCTCCTGTAGCAAGCAGCTTAAAGTTTTGGAATGAGGCTTAGGTGAATTGACTTTTTAAATTTCAAAATCTAATCAACTTTGTCAACATATCAAAATCCATTATGGAGATTCTAGGTCCATTGTCGCTAATTTACACATGCAATATGAAGATCTTTGATGTTGCTTTCCTTTAGAATATTAGGTAAGAGAAAAGTGTTGGATATGATAGTTTGGATTAATATAGTGTGTAAAAGTTTGACAAAAATATGTAATGTAGATTAGGTGACAAAATCTTTTTTGCATAAATGCATGCTGATAGTTGATAATGAAAACCAAGTTCTCGAGGTGAGATACAGTCCATAAACTTTAATTTGGGCCTCGATAGATTTTTTGGTATCTTATGATTTTGTTTCCTCCATGTCTTCCTTTTGTATGTTGTGAAATCCTTATCTTTCTCTGTGTTTTCATGCCTTCTTCAGAGGCACTTTTGGGTTTCTATGTGTATTTGCTTTCTTCCTCTATCTATTTGCGAAACAAAACTGAGATAACTTCAAGGAAAAAGGGGTAGAGTGAGAGGAGAGTTAACACATTAAATAAAATCAAATTTTACTTGGAAAAGGTTCACTTTGTTTGGTTGCTAAGAAAATGTTGTTGGCTATGCTGTTTTTAAGTAAGAACAATGGGAACTTGGCATGTCAACCATCGGCTTCGCTACTCTTTGAGTTTGGTAAAGGCCAGCTAGCCTAATTTCTATGAACTTGATCTAGGTTCTCCTATTTCTCCTCTTATTGTCGCCAACACATTTACGTTTCCCCCTCTCGCCTTAATTGTCGATGGTGGTAGAATCAATATTGGTCGTCGTTCCCCAAACTATAGTCACACCGTCATTATCATTAGAGCACAAGTAGTTTGAGCTCAAGTTAAACTGGAAATTTACGAGGCAATCATTTCCTGTGAAGCATTGGCAGTGGTAGGATGAGAAGTGCATACCCAAAGAAATTGAAGACAGTGGGTAGTAGTTAGGGAGAGTGAGAGACTGCATATCTTTTTTATGTTTTGGGACTTGGTTTGTTGGTTGTTTTGGTTGTGTTTTATTTAGGGGGATTAGATTGCTCAATAGGCAAACCATGCATGAGCATACACTCAAAATTCAGTTAGCATATGGGGAAGGTGAGGAAAAACCTTGTTTCAGGCTTCTGGAGGAGACCAGTATCATGTCAAGATTTTGTTAAATCTCGGGGGCCAAGTTGGGAAGGAATTCAAAGTGGAGGTGGAAGAAATTAGGTGAACATGATGAGGGGCAACACCATTGTCGGTGGTTTTATTTGACGATGACAAGAAACCATCCTTGGCAATGTTTTCATTTCCTCTAAGTTGCAAGCATTCCTAGTCTATTCCTTCATCTTTTCTCTGAATATAGTATGACGTGGCTAGTTGTTGAAGGTGCACACTAGGTAACACAGAAACATTTATGAAAACATTTCCGAAAGCAGGAAACACGCCTGTAAACGCAAAAATACCGTGAATTCGGGTTTTCGAAATGCGGAAAAGGGAAATGTTAGGATTTTAAAGTTTTTGTGCTTCCTAGGGGGCGCATTACACAATTAGCTAGCCTTGTGCTGATGTGCATCGCCATACCCAAGAAAGGCTACTTACGATAAGCAAATGTCTCTGTGGTGTATGACTGTTTTTGGCTTGTCGTTAAAATGTTTCAAGAGTAACTAGAGATTAATAACTAGGCTTAACCTTTCTTTTCAGTCAAAAGAGAAGTGAGGTTCTTTTTGAGAGGCTATATTGATGTATTTTTGGCTTCTAGTTTGTGTTCATATGGTGCTGCTGCTGCCTAAGCAAGAATTTCTTGTTATGGATGTTTTTAATACAATGGTAAAAGAGTCTCAAACTATTTTGTTTCAACATTTTTTTGTTGATTTCTTTTCTAAAAATTTGTTTATTAGAGTTATATTTGTTGGTATATTTTTTTATTAAAATTGCATTTTTGGACTAAGGTGGGAGAATATCTCAGAGGAGCATGTTTAATGATCTATATATATGATTTTATGAACTTGACCCAGATTTGATTCATTCGTGATTCGCAATATTTGAATTTTGATACTCGATTTGACAACTATAGCATTGGGTGCTTAACAACTATGAGTTGATTGTTGAGAAGCTAAAAAGATGAGAAGGGAACATGATTTGATTTGGTAGAGCATGTGGAGAGCGACGATAATATACCTTAATACATGATAATACACATGGTAAAAAGTGTTTATTTTAGTTGCTTGGGTGATGTACTGTTAACCCTTTGGAACTAAGGTATAGACCAAAATACCCTTGTTGAGTTGGTGAGGACAAGATGGATATATCATTTAACTATATCCTCATGTCTTCAGATCGGATTTCAAAGTGTTTGAGGGGGAGCAATGCCTAAGTCTAGGATTTGGGGATGATTCACGCTTGAGAGTGGATTGCTGGGTATATGTAAAGTTGGAAAGATAAGTGAATGATGTATTCTGACATTGATGAGCTCGTTCACGTAGGATTGATAAGAGAATGGCATGTGTTGAGAAGTTGATGGAAAGTGGGTTATTCAAGAGTCATTGATGTGGATATTGGCGCCAATCCTTCTGTTGGAGGTTGTGAAGGGTATGAGGTCACTAACAACTTAGTTGTTGGCATTAATTATGAATTTAGGCTCTAGAAGCAACTTGTCATGACTAGAAAATCAAGTTGCTTCATTTTATTTACGGGGAGGCCTTCAATTTGCCTGTGTGATTAAATTTGTGTTTGATGTCTTGTGTTTAAAGTCTTCTTGAAATTGTGGTTGTTAGGTGGCCTACCCCATTGGATCAAGCTTGACAGTGCTATATGATTTGATGGATCAATGATTGTTGTTTGAGGGTAGGCCAATTATTTTGTGAACTTTGGTTTGAGGAGATGATCATTGGATAAGCAAAGCCAATCCTATATTGGAAGTTTAAGGAGAAAATGGCTTAAATGTATTTGATAAAAAAAAGGCTTAATGCATTCGGACCCCCTTGAACTTGTTCGTTTTTTTGTCCGGCCTCCCTGAACTTATAAACGTTTCTCTCGCCTCCCTGAACTTTCTAAAAGTTTCTTTCGCCCCCTTCAAAAACTTTCAAAAGTTTCTCTCACCCCCTTAGGTGCCACGTGTCGACTTCTGATTGGTTTGATTTTTCAAACATGTCATCCCATTAAAAAATTGACACGTGGCGCCTAAGGGGGTGAGAGAAACTTTTAAAAGTTTTTGAAGGGGGCGAGAGAAACTTTTAGAAAGTTCAGGGGGGCGAGAGAAACTTTTAAAAGTTCAGGGAGGCCGGACAAAAAAAGGAACAACTTCAGGGGAGTCCGAATGCATTTGGCCTAAAAAAAATAAGCCATTTGTGTAGAAGCCTATTGCATGGGTGCAATTGTAGTATCATGATATGTTATCCCAACTCAATACGTAAAGAGATGAATGAAATTAGGAATGAGGTCTAAACAACCTATTCTGAAATGGAGACTCTGCGTTCATAATTCAAAATATTTCGAGTAGTGCACATAGCATATTTTTAGTTTGTCCCAGAGTTGGGAAATATCATATTAGTTTCCCATTTGGACGCCTTATATAATCTGCCAAGTAATGCAGCTTTTCGGGCTTTGGTTTTGGATCCTTGTAGATCATTACTTTCTCAGTTAGTTCTCATGCTGTGTTTGGGGGCAAGTTTCTTCCCTCGGTGGCATCTTCGCTTCATTTTCCACTCCCGGAGAAGTGGTATCTCCTTCTGATCATTGTCTGCCAAGTACAACAACTATCTGCGTACTTATGTTTTGGGCTACTTTCTTTTCTCCAAAATGCAAGGGTTTGCTAAGAGGTGCAGCTATTGACAATCTATTCCTTTTCGTTGTAGCACATGAGTCTTCAAAGAAGTTCAGTCGTTGAGGTCCTTGTGTTTTTGACTGGTTTCTTACTGGTGGTGTAACTCAAGGGTTTGCTAAGAAATACAGCCGTTGAGGTCCTTGTGTTGTGAACTGGTTCCTTTCAGGGGAAACACTTGGTCTTCCAAGAAGTGCAGCCGCTGAGGTCCTTATTTGTTGGACCAGTTTCTCTCTGTGATAAAGCAGAAGTCTGCCAAGAAGTGCTGTCAATGAAGCTCTCATGTATTCTACACTCTATCAGTGGTGTTACGATCTCTTATTGATTTATTTTATTTTTTATTGTATTAGGCTGAGAGTTTGTGTGTAAGGTAGCACAGAAATGATTCTGGAAATGCTAATGTGAATTTAGTTCTTTGAAACGGAAACTGGAAACGTTGGGTTTTAAGAGTCCGTGTTATGTTTGTTTGTGTTGATAGAATATATAAAGTTAGTTAAATGGATTGTATTTGTGTATATGCACAAGTCAAGAATCAGTAAAAACAATCAAGTTTATGAGGCCAGATTTCTACTAAGATGTTTAAACTGTATGTTGGTATTTACGTTGTTAATTTGAAGTCTGGTTTTATTTGGATCCATCATTTTCTGCATTATGAATGTACATAAACCTTAAGGTAGAATATGGCTTTGTTTGATGTTGCTGCAACAGCAGCTTCTTCTCGTTGTGATTTGGAATAAAATTATATTCAAATATGCTGGTGAAATGATTTTTCTAACTAATAGCACTATATGAAATACCTTGAGCCACACTTTTTCATTCGTTGAAGTTATCTTCCTGTAGCCCTTATTCTTTCTAATGTCAGTAGTTTCTGAATTACTTAAGTAAAATATGCGCTTATTGCTCTTGTTTTTATATGTTTTGGACAGGGAAGAGCAAATGATTTTTCTGAACTACCAGGGTACGGAATAGATTACTTCAAAGTTGTTTGTCATCTTCATTAAATCATGTACACTGACAGAAATGTGTTATGTTCTAAGCTTGGTGTGTGAGGACATATCTTATGGTATAGAAAGGATGCGTATTCCTGCTACAAATTTGATTGATCCTCCCACTGCACCCTCAAGTTCAGGCAAGTAATTATTGACATGTGATTTATAATTTTTTTCCAGAGTGCCGTCATTTGTCTTTGTTTCATTGGTAGCTTTGCCTTTGCTTTTAGTGGCTACTTTATTACTAATATGATTACAGTTTTTGGTGGTAATTTGGACCTTTTCCATGGTTGTTTGAGTGTTTAACTGTATATCTTGCATGTGGAAGGACATATTTATGTTTCACTAGTAGAAGCTGCAAATTTGCTGTATCTAAGACTTAGCAGTTTTGTATGCTCTTTAATTGTAATAAGAATTTTCTTCCATGAAATGAAACTGAGAATGCTTTCATAATTTTGTATTTTTCAGCATGAGCACAAAGCTGTTAAATGAAGCATGACTGGCTCTTCACATGTCTTTCACATTTAAACACAATGAAGATATTTTCTCATTTTGCTACAAGAGTTCATAGTTGTTCTTTATATAGAATACACTTCCTCCTACACCTCCACAGCTTCAACATCACAATCTTTTAGATCCTTTTGTGTTTGATAGCCCTCATAAATTGATAATTGAAAGAAAAAATATGAGTTATGGTTATTGACAATAACACTTCAATAATGTAGGCTTTAAATATATTAACACCTTTAGATTTGGAAACGATGTGATCATTCCCCAAAGTCATCCTGGATGCAATTGCAGAGGGAACTGTACCAATAAAAAGTATTGTTCCTGTGCTCGACTGAATGGCTCTGACTTTCCATATGTGGACAAAGATGGTGGGAGGTGAGATTTTTATTTTGGCTGCTTTTTTCTAATTTAGTGACAGAAGCAGAGCCATTTTGTTTTGTCTTAAATGCAAATGAGGTTTTCTAGGAGGAAGTTGATCTTATTCTACGGTCCCTTGTTGAAATTTTTCTCAGCAATATTATTGTTGGTATCTTGTGATGAAGAAACTTATTCACTTTTCCTTTTAAAGTATATAATAGGAGATACTTGAGCAATTTTGAGAATAATTTTGAGAACCGACCTCTTATTACTTGTTAAACTATTAATTTCTCTTCAGATTGATTGAACCAAAGGATGTGGTGTTTGAATGTGGCCCGAGATGTGGATGTGGACCAAATTGTGTAAACCGTACATCTCAGCGGGGACTGAAGTACCAACTTGAGGTATGATAGCTGTATAATCAAAATGCAATATGTTTTCAGTTGAAGGTTCTCGAGTATATGACAAAAATTATTTTATCTGAACAGGTGTACCGCACAATGAACAAGGGATGGGCTGTTAGGTCTTGGGACTTCATTCCTTCTGGTGCCTTTGTATGCGAATATATTGGAGTTATTAGGAAGAGCTCGGAGTTGGATAATGAGAATTTCTCCAAGAATGACTTTATTTTTCAGATCGATTGCTTGCAGACAATAAGGGGAATAGGGGGAAGAGAGGTACTTCTGAACCCTGAAGAAACTGGCATTTTCCGTTATGCTTCCTTTGAACTTTGAAGTCAATATGCCTTATTTCTAGAGCATTTTTCTCTCGGTTTGCATTTCTTTACCTTGTTACAATTGGTGTTTGCAGAGACGACAAGGATATGTGTCGAAGCATGCACGATCTCTTGTAGAGAAAGTGGAAGAAGCAGAAAGTGATACCGAGTTTTGTGTAGATGGAGCTGAGTTTGGTAACGTGACCCGATTTATTAATCATAGCTGTGATCCCAACTTATTTGTCCAGTGTGTGTTGAGCTCTCACCGAGATATTAGGCTTGCCCGGATTGTGCTCTTTGCTGCAGATGACATTCCCCCTATGCAGGTAATCTCTACCCTAGCTTCTTTTTTAACCGGTCAAAGTCATCACTTGCCCCCTGAAGTTGTCCTATTTCACCTACTGCCCCCTTAAACTTAGAAAAGGTTACTGTTCCCCTTTAGTTTTGAAAAAGTGCACCAGTTTGCTCATTCAACGCCGTGTGTCAGCTTATGATTGATTTTGAATTTTCCAAGATGCCCTTCTCCTGATTTGCTCCCTCAAACCAAAAGTTGACCGTGACATTTAGGATTTTTTGCAAGTTCAAGGGACAAACAAGAATTCTTTTATAAAATTTGGAGGCACTAGAGGAAATGAGGCAACTAAAGGGGCTTGTGATGGCATTTAGCGTTGTTAGTCTCATACTAGTCTTTGGATTAGTTTTGAAATGTTAAGTTTTGGCTAGCAGGAACTTACATATGACTACGGTTATGAGCTCGATAGTGTGATCGGCCCTGATGGGAGAGTCAAGAAGTTACCATGCTATTGTGGTACAAACGAATGCCGGGGGCGTTTGTACTAGCCTCTTAAATCTTACAAACACAGAATATATTGTGTGGCGGTGCGGTTGTTGTATTAGTAGCATTAGTTATTTCTTTCCATTGAAAAACTTAACTTAGGCGTCGAACCCAAAATAACTCTTCCCTTAGTAATCATTCAGTCTCGGAGGCGCGGACCTTGTCAATTAGGTCATTGTATCCGAGCCTCATCTAATTCATTTCGGGTGCCCCCATCCTAATTTAGACTCTGAATTGTTAAACATAAGGCAAGACAATGGTCCTTGTTCGTTTTCTTTTGTGGTGCTATCTTCTATTTGAACAAATGTACACCTTCAGTTTAGTTCAGCATTTGTTACTGCTATTGGATTGTTTTCATCAATGATATGTAAATGAATTTTAGTTCAACCTTGAAAATTAGAAAGCTTGACTAGGGTCTATTTCTTTGGTCCTTAAAGTTGGTGAATTGAATTCATCCTATAAAGTGATCTAACAAATCAATCACTTAAAACTAGTTTAGGGAGGCATATTAATCCTTGTCTACCACTTAATTAGGTCCTAATCCTATTGTTAAAGGGAAAAGGCATTTCCTTTCATGAACATGCCTAATTTGTCTTGTTAATGAGATCTATGATAAACAATTCTAATTTGTCTTGTTAATGAGATCTATGATAAACAATTTTGAATGTCATTGAAGTTACTAGCTAGTGCAGTAGTTTTTCCGACATATAAAAGGATTTATCCTTCTTATACTAGAGATGTAATTACCTTTGGTTTGATTTAATAGATAATGTTTACTAAAAAAACTCCAATTTTTTATTGTAATATGAGAATTAATGTACTTATACCTGTCCTCTCGTCATCTTGTACTAGCATTTGATATAAAAGCGCATATTTTGAGAAGTTTAGAGAAAATAAGAAAATTTTCATATTGATTATATCAAGTTGGTTCATAATTCAATGTTTGAACGTCTCAATGATGATCCGAAGAGGCAGAGATTAATTTATTTTCTATAGTCCAAGAAGTAACCATTTAATAGAATGTTGATTACATCTTATTTTTTATCTGCAACTTTTCACATTATACTAATTCAAGGGGTGTGTTTGTAGTTTTATTACTTGAAGTAAAATATCTCTAAAAAACTATTTTTTTCACAAAAAATAGTAGATCTTGAGTTTTTCTTGTTTTTGAGTGGTCCCCATTACCTTCCTCCTCATTCATTTTGATTTTCAAAATTTTAAACGGTCATATCTCTCAAACCGTTGATTTTTTTGACACGATTCTTTCGAATATTTGTTCGTTATTTTTTTTATCATTAAAACAAGATCCATGATGATATACTTTTGACGAACTTTTTTTTCGTTTTTCGAATTGTTGTATTGTTTTTGAAAAGGCATATTACTTTTACATTGTTTGGGTAAAATTATTATCCCGATTTCGAAAAAGGAAATGTATATTACTTTTACACTGTCTGGGTAAAATTATTATCCTGATTTCGAAAAATGTATAAGTCTAATACCGATTTCAAAAAAGGTATATTACTTTTACAGTGTCTGGGTAAAATTATTATCTTGATTTCGAAAAAGGTATAAGTCTTATACCGATTTCAAAAAAAGATATAAGTCTTATACCAATTTCAAAAAACGTATAAAAATTTTATAATATCATTGTAAAAATCATATACCAATTTCAAAAAATCTTATACAATTAAGTAAATTATTAAATAAATTAAAAAATAAAATACTAATTTCATTTTGCTTTAAGCTTGTATGTAACTTTTAACACTCTAATCAATTATCCTTTTCCTTTCTCTCTCTTCCCCTTCTATTTCTCTCTCCTTAATTAAATTTTTTTTCGGTGACTAATTCTTTTTTTCCGGCAACCCTTGCATTGCCCGTCGAACCGTCACCGTCGCTTCTCCGCCGACCACCTAACGTCACCGTCGAAGCCGAAAAAGTCGAGATCTTACCGGAAAATTCTAGATCTCGTCACTTTTCTGGCGAGATCAATGAACCTCCGCCCCTCGAAACGACCTGGAAACGCCGCCGCCAGAAACTCCTATAAAACCATCAGATCTCGCCCGTCGTGTATTTGATTCGCCAGAGCTCACCGTTTTCCAGACGCCGTCGAAGCCTCGCCACCGTGTCTTTAGTTCTTGTTGTTCTCTCCGATCGCCGCCGCTAGATCTCGGCGAAATCGTCATGCCCTTTGATTGATCCTA
>CAOJBJ012751388.1:0-10029 GCA_948291685.1 Euphorbia celastroides
ATTTTTTATTGTTTAAATTTGTACTATTGTTTTCTTGTAGTTTGAGTTATTCTAATGGTTCATATCATTTCTTGAAATAACTTCAACATTGTAAAGTTCCTACCGTGTTATATTCTTGCTTTGATATTTCCTTTCTTTAATAAAACAGGTGCTATATTATGATTCTGACATCGGGGGCGAGCCGATGAACTTTCGTGATGTTTTTCTTCAAAGTCAGGCCTTGGAGGGCATAATACTGTCCATGGTATGTTCATTCAAAACATTGGCAAGAATACATTTAATTTATCCATTATTAATCCACTAGAAAACATGTTACTAGTATTATCTAATTTTTATAGAAGTTGAACATTAATGCATGTGCTTGATGGATACGTTCTTCACTTATGTGTGACAGCAGTAGTAACATGCATTAACCTTTTTTATGCGCTGGAAGATTGATCTGTTCCAAAGTTTTCCTGATTAAAGATGAAATTAAGCCATCCTCAAGGACAATAACATTTTTTGAAGGGACTTATATTCTTTAATTAAAAAAATCGATAATTTTGTTTGGAGCACATCAGTAGCAATCCAAGGCTAACAGAAACAAACTCGTACCAGTCCTTATTTGTTTGTAGACTGTGCTTACTTGTAACTGAATGCTGGCATTTACTTTTGGCTGATGATAATTGCCCACCTGTTTGAAGTTACTCCCTTCATGCCCATTTGCCCTCTAGTTTATTAAATTGAATGTTAAGATTAAGTTTACGTCAAGGGGACCGCATAATTAGGTTAAGTAGCTGAATTTTAATTTCTTGTTGATCTTGCATAACCACTTTACATGGAAAGGTTCTTTACTCCATAAGTAAATGTCATCTCTGTGGAACAGTTTACATTGCAAAGTTATTTTATGATTTCTGCAAAATAAGCGAAGCCTTAGTAAATATATCTAGGCATGCATTTGTTACTTCACTTAAAAGGCATACCTTATTTGATGGAGGGTTCAAGGTGCAAGCCAACGTTTAGTTTTATGTTTGTCATTGCTTTTATTGAAACACAATTATGGTACTTAGTTACCAGGCGAGTTCGTATATGCTTATAGTGATTTACATGTGGTGATGTTAGATCTTAACTCTTTTTTTATGCCTCAGATTCTTGAAGCACCAACAGATGAAGAAATTTCTTTCCTCCTAGTGATGTTTGGGTGAGTGTACTGTCTACTGGCTGTTTATAATAGTTTTTTGACGGTCCAGTAGACACAATGTATTTTGGTATTTTGCTGAGTTTGATTCAAAAACTAAATGTAATGATAAAGAATCTTTGTTTTAAATCTGAGAAAATTGTGCATTGCTAAATCTCATAAAATTTAAGGAAATACTCCGAAGTTATCCTGAGTGCTTGTGTTCTTGGATATACAGTCAATTTGTCTTGTATAATGCAAGTATTCAATGTTTTGACTCTTGAGTAAGCTTGAATTGATTATGACACCACCTCAAATTTCTTTTTGTTATCAGGATCTGTCTAACCGGAGGGAAAGAAGTTCACAATGCAATCGTGAGCAGCATACAAGACCTTGCTGCAGCCTTCGCTAACTATGAAGATGAAGTGTTGGTAAGACATCAAGAATATTGATGCTTTCCAACTGTAAAAACTGTCACAAAAAGTATTGTGGACCTGATAAAGATCCAAAGGATATTAATTTCTCATTTAAGTGTTATATAATTTTTTCTTTTTTAAATTTATTTTGTTAAAGTGCAATACAAAATTGTGTTCAAACTTCTTACATTTAAAATTGCATCCAATCATGTAGAAAGAATATAATTTGTGAAAATTGAATGATGAATTTTAAAAGAAAAAGATTATGACTTGTTATGTAGTGTAGGACTTGTTTTCTATAACTTTTCTTCTTGTGATTTAAAACAATCTTATTAGTAGAAAACTTCAGCAGTAACTCAGCTGTTCAGAGAAAATACCCTCTAGAGAAGAATGATAATGTGAGGCATAAGTCGGGTATTTTGTTATAAACAGTAATTTTCTTTTCGATATTTTTCATCTGGAAAATGAAATTGTTTGTGGTTTTGAATTTTCTCCCTTATTTTATTATAGGTGAAGAGAGATGAATTGCTTCAATTTGCACAAGGTGCTATTTCAGGGTTAAAGCTTAGCCCTGATATTGTAAGGTGCTGGAAAACACTAACTTTTATTCGTTTGCTCTTTCATATAAACTTTTTTCCTTAGTTTATGCGCTTATTTTCAATTTAGTTAGATTGCCTTGTTGCATGCATTCATGCATGTGTATGAAGTGACGCCTCTCTTATCTCTTCTTTGGTCTCTTACCATTTCAATAATCCTTATAAATAATTCTAGGGCTCATATTTCAAGAGACTTGAGGAACCTCAAAATTGTTCGAAAAAGTTTTACATGTCAGATGTTCAAATCTTCATTTGAGTGTGTTCAGTGATTGAATCATAGTTTTGGAGATAGGATCTTCATGAATTTGTGTAATTCTTAATATGTGTTTGCTGTTTTTTTATGAGGTCACAGAATAGATGCTGAAGCCACTGATTTGAAGAGCAAACTTGATGGACTGAATAATTTTAAGAAGTCATTAGGTGAAGATCAGGACAAAGAATCTGACGTGACTGCTAAAGCAGCTATAGAGGTAAGCACAAAGCCACAAATGTTGTTGAAATATTGTTGAACCGCCATTTTTTTACTTGTGAATTTATAATTCATAAACATTTTCATATTACGATTATATAGCCATTTTTTGGCATACTAAATTAAGCACTTATAATATGCATGTATTTCGATGGGATAGTAATTGAGCTTGCCTATGAATTCAATAAGAATGAGAAGAAAATAATTTGCGAATTTAAAACTTATGCTCAATTATTTGTTCACATTACTAAAAAACCCATCTTGAAAAATGAAACAAAAAGTTTTCCTAATGGCTTGATTTTTTTTATGTCGGATTGTAGTCATTTTCGTTGTGTGGTCAGTTATGAAATCATGCTACTCAATCACTTACTATTGTGCAAGATAAGATTTGCATATTTGAAACCAATATTTGTAGGGTCTTAAAGAGGACCTTGCAAAAATACGCATTTGCTCCAGACTGGAAGGGCTTCTCTCTCAAAAGAAGAATATAAGCTTTGGAGATTCTCCAGAGGTTCACGCTCAAAAGGTAATTTGTGTACCAGTACTCATTTGTTTCTTGATCTCACTTTGTAGATTTTGGCTTCATGATTGGTGTTACTAACATTTAGCATCTACCATCCACATTTTTTTCTTTCTTTCCTATTTTTTTGTTTGGCATGTTCTTATCTGTTTGACCTGTTATGTTTGGATGAATATTTGTAAATATCATCACCATTTTCTTTAAAGGCTAAGACACACTAAGGTGCATGGTGTTAGGCGAGGACTGCGCCTGGGTACTAGGCGTTGCTGAAACATGATTGCTTAAAAATTGAATTTTAAGCTGAACAAAGTAATGAAATACGAGAGCAGATAGTAGCATTTCATGTAATTGAAAATCCAATAAGTATTAAGTTTCAAACTGACTACTCCTAACAACTATTAGATGATATGAGGAACCTCCTTAAGACATTGAAGAATGTAAAACAGTACGCTGAATAAGAATGAAGAGCAGAAAAGTCAGTCCATGAATCTGAAGTAATTCTACTTCAGAAAATTATGTTTCTTGTAAGCATTGCAAATCACAATAAATTTGGATTTTATGATGTGCTTTTTAACGAATATTTGCTTGAGATTGCAAAATGCACATAATCTCAGATTACATTGTTACTCTTACAAACAACATTCAAAACATTTAATGCCATATACAACTAAAGGAATGCTTAACCACGTGAATACAAGAGAAAGAAAACTAAAAAGCTCAGTAATAGATTTCAAAACCTCGGATAACCACTTGTATGCACCAAGGCACGTGTCCGAGGTACACAACCTTGCCTATGTTATGCGAGGTGTGAGACCTAACCCTTGCATGGAGCACACCTTTAACCATTTTGATCAAGGCTGATATGTTAATGCATTTGCAACTTGTGAGTGTTTATTGTTTAATGTGGAGAACATTCATGCTTGGGGATGGGGGAGAATACATGGGATATTTATGGGTTGCATTTTGTATATTTAAGAAGCAAAGAGTGAGATAGAATTATAAAAACAGTGACAATTGCAACGGGAATGGTAGGGACCTACAGGTTATGAATATCTTTAAACATCAGCATGGTGACAAAGGGTGCATGCGTGCCTTTAACCATTTTTGTCAAGGCGAATATGTTGTTGCATCCTGCAACTTGTGAGTGTTTAATGCAAAGAACATTCATGCATGGGGACAGGATACAGTATTTAGGATATATATGGGTTTGTTTTTTTGTACATTTAAAAAGAAACGAGTGAGATGCCAATTATAGTGACAATGACAATCATAATCGGAATGGCACATACAAACAAAGTGTAAATATCTTTAAACAACAAAATGGCGATGAAGGGGTGAAGAAAACACAGATAAAATTGTTGGCAAGAACTCTTGGATAAGTGTAACAACGGAAGATGAAAGTCTAATGACGGTGATATCAATGCTTGTGTAATACCTATTGGTGGCGATGGATGTTCTGGTTTTGTGAAGTTGGTTTTTACATGCTTGACGGTTGTGTGAAGTAGTCTACCAAATTGTCATTGACCTGCCAAGGTCTCCAGTTTTGCATGAGATTGAATTCTACAAGCACACATTTTACTCCTGCTGTCTATATCTTTGATACCTATTCTGCTCGTGTCTAGGAGTGTTTTGCGTTGCTTTTCACGACTCCAAAATTGCCTTCCCCTTTCCCAAAAAGCATGCTCTCTCTGACATACTTTTTGGACTGAAAGCATAAACTAGTGGATAGCAACCCCAAACTCGCTCTTCATTTGTTCGTGGTTCTCATATCTTCATTTTGTACTATATTTGTAGGTAGGTATGCTAAATATTGCTCCAAAAAGATCTTACATTTGAGATTGTTTACTGCATGATGTAGATTTTATGATACGAATTTAAAATATCTAGAAACCTTTGTTTAAGTGATTAATAGGTAGTACAATGCTTTGAATTGTTTTCAAGCTTCATATATAGTTAGGACGACTTATATCTTTACCCATATTTGTGGAAATTTACTTATGTAAATGCTCATATGTTTCTTTGACCAGATTGATAAGCTGAAGGTTTTATCAGAATCACTTGCAAGCTCCTCAGCTAAATCTGAAAAGCGCATCTTAGACCACAGGTAGTTTCATTGCCTTTTTTGTTTCTTTGAAAATGACCAGGGAGCATGTTGTCTTTAATAATAATGTTTGAAACTGATATGTTCTTGACATGGACACGAGTAAGCATGTATTTTACATGGTCTGAATGTATAATTATAATCAGTGTCTGGGAAGTTCTCTGCAGCCTAGTATAGGACATTTTAATCTATGTTTATGGTCCTCCCTTGAGATCTTGAAATAAGAAAGTAAAGCTTTATAGATCCAGGACTGTCAAGTAAAAATCAATGTATACAGCCATTAAGAAATTAATCTCGGTTGATTTGCTACCTGTTGTTATTTCACAGAATGCAAAAAGAAGAGGCTTTGAAAGTACGAGTGGCCAAAGCTGATGAAGTCAATGGAAAAGAAAAGGTAATTTGCTGCTAGATATATAAGCTTTACTTTCTTTTTCTTACGTTATTTTTTCTAGAGGAAATGTGATGTGTCCAAAACAAGGCAAGCGAATCATTCTTTCTCTTTAATTGACATAAATGAAAGTGAAGTATTCTAAATTAGTGGACGTAATATAAACTTGGAGATGTTGCTGATGGAATTGCATGCTTACGATGCCATCTTATTAATAGAAGAGATGCTGTTTTTTTGAATGGTTTTGTTATGATCTTATTTTTGGAACTCGCCTTTTTTCGGCACATGGATGTTTGGTAGGCACGTTACGGATATTCGTGTGCGAATTATCTGGTGTGTTGTACTGTGCATATGTATGCCTAATTCATCATCAAATAAACAGTTTCTAAGAATTGAAGATAAGAAAGAAAATGGTGTTGTAGAATAGAACAGAACAAAACATGAACAATAAATGATTCTTTTCAAAAAGCCCCGACTAACACCGACTAGGTGTCATTCCTAGATGCCTCCCGACTTTATTCGTCTAGGCCGTATAAGACCTTTGGCATCTCAGGCCAAAATTGAAGCACTAAAGTTGGTGCCTCAGTGAATTAGTGGATTGGAGTAGTACTGTAGGGAAAAAATTTACTAGGAGGGAGAGTTGAAGAATGATGACATGTAGAAGGGAGTTTGGGAGAAAAATTTGGGGAGATGGTGAAGAATTGGGTCTAGGGCCCCTGCTACAGGAAATCTATGGAAACTGTCTTTCGTTACCTTTTTGGTTCCTACAGTTGAATGGTGTTGGTTTTGTGCAAGAAAATGACGTGTCTCCTTTTCTTTTCTTTTAAATAGTAGAGTAATTTTAAACAGGAGAATTTTGCATAAATAGTTTCCCTCTGATTTCTTTTTCTTGCCACTAAATATAAAGATTTGTATATTTTCAAGTAGAAAAATAGTTAGATACGAGAATGAGTGAAATTAATGATATATAAATATCAGACATAATATCTTTAATTCCATGAACCAGAGGCATCCTAATGAAAGATTGAAATCAGGAATTTTAGAATCCTGAGTTAAGAGTGAATATAAAGTTTCCAACTACTCAACGTAAAGATAAGATGTGACAATAGTTAATTGGTAATATCCACTGTGTGTTTCTGCTGATTAAATCCTAACTTAAGATGGAAACCATTCTGCTTTAAAAACAAAAGGATCTATTTCTGTTTAGCACTAAAATCCTAAAGAAAGCTTTAGTTATCTCAAAAGATAAGACAAAGAAAGCTCAACATTCCATTAACAATGTCAATGTAATGATTCATCCCTTTAATCTTTTTCTTAAGTATTTATTGTCTGAATAGTTAAGGCTAAGAATTTTCTTTTCATTTTGTATATATGCTTGTTATCTTATCTCATTAAGAGACACAAGAGGGAAATTTGGGGCTGTAGTGCCGTAAACTTGTAATAACAATAGACGCATATAGGCTTAACTCTCTACTTGACTTTTAGGGTCTTTTCAAATTTTCTTATTGGAAGGTAGAAATGCACACTCAATCTAGCACGAGATTAAGGCTTGGTTGTCGGTATCAAAACAGCATTATATGATAAAATCTTTTCTTTTCTTCTTTTAGGAAATATCAGCTGAAATTTCTGAACTCGAAAAGCAAAGAGACGATCTCGAAGCTCAACTGAAAAAGGTATTCTCTCTTTCTCTCTCTGCTATCGGTAGTTATAGTGGAACTTCTAGTTTTTCTTGGATCCCAATGATCAACTGATTGTTACTGTTAATTTTTTCTTTTACGGAAGAAATACGATTTGGACGAACCATTATTTGTTCAAAAATTTCCAAGTTTCATTGGCTGTTAAGATATATGTTACCGGGTCAGTAAAAAGGATATGAGGATTTGAAAATCACATGTTATATATGGCTTCCCAATTTTCATTGTAACAACTGCATTATGCTTTACTAGATGAAGTGAATATGTAAATATGCTATATGTTGAGTGTAGACATTGATGCATCTGTTTTGCTAAGATAGAAATGCATATATAGGAGGTCTCTTATCTTAGGCAGTTTCATGATTATGACTACAGGCATGAAACCTTCAGTATCACATTTGACAGAAATTCCTTTGTTGTTAAGGATGTTGGATAAGAGTCATAAGACTCTCTAGTAATATGTGAATAGGTATAAGATGCTTAGTTAGTGTATAAGAAACTCATTCGGACAATTTAGAAGGCTCAATTTCAAGTGTGCAACCTTTAAGTTCCTATACAAGTAAACTCTTATTTTCGAATTTAGTAATTAATGAATATGTTACGTTTCAAATGTGTATAGCTAAGCTTAAAATTATTCTATTAATTTGAAGCATGAGAGCTGTCTTAGATTATTGTCGATGTAGCAGTGAAGAAATACCTTCCATTTGCTCGTAGTTGTAGGTTATGGTGGATATATCTAATGCTGACAAAACATTTAAAGATTGGTCAACATGGTGTAGGTTAACATCTCCTTGGCTGCTGCAAATGCACGTCTGCGTAATGCTAGAGAAGAGAGAGACCAATTTGAGGAAGCCAATAATCAGATCATTGAGCACCTGAAAACAAAGGTGTCTATTTTCCCTCTTCTTTTCGAATGCATTGTCGGTTGCCATAGAAGCCGTGATCAAACCCTAAATATAACTTTTCAAATTGTTTTCAGGAAGATGAGTTATCAAAATCCATTGCCGCAAGCAAGGTAGAAGCAGATGTCCTTGGTACATGGATTAACTTTCTGGAAGATACTTGGGTTCTCCAGTGCTCATATACGGAGATAAAGGAGAAGCAGGTCAAGTATGTACTACAGTTTTCTGATATTTATTTGCTGCTATCATTAATTTCCATGTTTGGTACTTTTTTATAAGACCATAGTCTTAATTGTCTTACATCACACGAAAAATGTTTGCATTTTGCTGTTGTTTCTTACTGCTTAATTATTTTTTCTAGCGATGAGTTGAAAAAGCATGAGGATTACTTTATGAACTTGGCAACCCATCTCCTGTCTGATTACAAGGTATAAAATTATTAATTTATTGGTTCTTATTGAATTTCTATTCCTTTTCTGTATGTGTATTTGCATACTTGTTGTCATACTAACTTTAGTTTTTTGCAGAAAGAGTTGAGCCCTGCGATTAGCCGCATTGGGAAATTTGTAGAAAATCTCAAGAGCTTGAATGAAGGGTGATTCTCCCCTCTTGTGGTCTTCGTCATGTTTTAGACTTATTTAATTTGATACAATTCTAGATTTCTTTCTTACTTGATAATACAGATCAAATGTGAAAGCTGATGTGGGTCACGATGAATTAAAAGCGGTAGACCCAAGGAAAAATATTGAGGAGGAATATTTGAGCTATGAAGCCAAGGTACATATATCTGTGGTTCTCTTGGTCTTCTGGCTAGAAACTTGAGTAACTTTTATACATGCATTGTGATTTGGAATGAAAAAGCTACTTAACAGTTCTTTGAATTAGGAATGCAATTACTGTGACCTACAAAATCTTATACACAAATCTGCATCACATTAATCTGATGGATGAAAAGCAATTCTTTTGATCCTTCATGCATGGTTTACCAAACCAGATCAAACTTGCTAGTTCAACCGTAGTAAGTTAAGCCCACACCCTCTTTTTTCTTTAGCAGACGCTCCAAACCTGTTTAATTAACTAGCCAATTTTCCGACAAACTGGTATAAAGTGGGCTGGTTGTGCGGAGTTGGCTTCTCAGATACCACCAAGTAGGGAAGACATCATAACACGTTTCCTTTTTTTTAGTCTTGATCCAAAGCCTGACTTTATCTCTTAAGGCCCTGAACCAGTTTGAAATAGGACAACAAAAAAATGTGTTTACTGTTTTCCTTAGAATTTGAGTTACTGTTCTCTCTCTCTCTGGAAATTAAGCCACTGTTCTCTTTTTATTTTATTGAAACTTGGTTTTTATATGTAATTTACTTGTAGATTTTAAGAACGTGTGTTATGTTTGGCATATTTTGAAGGGATAAGTTCAAAAAACCCCCCTGATGTATCAAATTTCAGCAAAATACCCCCTGATGTTTAAAACCAAGCAAAACGCCCCCTGATGTTTGTCTCCGTTAGCAAAGTGAGGATCGGAGCCCTAACACCGTTAAAAAATGCCATGTCAGCAGGTGTATTTTTGTCCAATTCACTTTTCTAACCCTAATAACTCATTTACCCATATTGAACCCTAACCCTAATCCAAATACCCAACAAACCCAACCCAACCCAACCCTAACCTAAGCCCTTGCCACCGCCGTCGCCGGAAAATCGCGATTCCGGCGACGGCACCTCAAACTCCGGCGATCCATTCACGCCGCCTCTGCCTCTGGCCACCTTCTCCGGCGAGGAGCCGCCGCCGT
>CAOJBJ012753774.1:0-11564 GCA_948291685.1 Euphorbia celastroides
TAAGTTCTCAGCAAAAGAGATGGCAGTCGTTCTAGCCTTTAAAGCATGTTTGGATTCACTAGCTCCACTTTCAAAACCAGGTCGATCAGATTTCACAGGTATCAAAACATCCAGAAGTGTGGCCAATGCCAATAATGACGACGATATGACCTGAAATCACGAAACAACAGGGAACTTCATATATGAAGCATTACCATGAACCACAAAAAGACTCTGAAGCAACTTCAATAGCAGCAAGCTGTGTACCAACATACACAGCAAAGCACCACATTTAACAACTTTTCGCAAGAAATGCCACTGTGTTCACTAGCAATTCTATCAATTCATTGTAAGCTTTCATTATTAGCGAATTTTCTATGCTGCTTACTATGTCATGAGCATAGCAGTAATAGCAATAATAAGAATCACACTCCATTTTTATCTTCACGAATTCCATTGACTAATTTCACTCAAATTGAGTCATAAGATTCGTAAAATTCATGACCAATTCAAGTGAATTCAGGTTCACCCTATAAATTTCAACCGATGTAGGAGTGAGTCAAATCGAATCGTAAAAGAGAGTATATATTCCAAAAAATAAATCAAACTGAATAACGAATGGAAACTCTAACCCATTCTAATTCTAAAATATGACTTTTGAGAAACATATCCAAGCTATAGGAAGCCATGAAATTCCACAATGTGTCATGTACAAACAGCATAAAGTTCATCACAGCAATCAATGCCCATTCACATACAAAAAACATACATTTGAAGTTTAGGCCTTCGATGAGGCAAGACTTGGTCCAGCCTTGTCCAATAAAGGTTTAATAGCATGCAAGATACAGTACAATAAACCGAAATGGATACGAGATCAAAGAAAAGGGTATTCAGTAGATTACAAACCTGCTGGTGAATCTCCTCTAATTCATCCAAAGCAGCTCCTTTATCTGACATGCTTTTTGGTGTGAGCTTTAAATTTTCTTCCAAGTACATAAATACCTCAGTTGTGCATAGACTTAGAGCATCTAATCTCTTTTCTTGCGCGGGGAAAGCTGCCTGCAAACAACAAACAGTAGATAGCAACTAAAGCCTCAATAGAAATTTCTTGAATGTAATTTTCAGTCACTGCATAAGCTAGTTAAGACTTTAAGAAAGATACTTTGATTGAAAACAAAAGCTTATGTATGGCTTTACTTCAACACGTTCATATATGCCTCTTGATAAATGAATTATCCACATATCTTGTGTTTTGCACCAGAGAAAACTGTGAACCTTATTTTTTGAAATTAGACTTATTTCATGGCACGATAGGTTTGAAATTGCTGAAAAATGTTATAATATCAAGTTTAGACTATTTTAACATAAAACAAAACACAGTTTGCCAAGCTGACTCAAATCATATTTCCATGGAACACGCCAATTTTAAAACCATCTAGCAGATGTGACTTGATTAGCAAGGCATAATTTTTTTGGATTTGATGTTCAAGTTTGAACATGGATTGTAGTTCATCAGTTCACCCTATCAAAGCTGAATAGTTTCTAGAAGTGCCTTTCTTCAATCTTAGAGATCAGATTCAGGCTTGTCAAAATGATGAGGATGGATTCATTCTGTTATCTCACAATTGGAGCAGCTTTTAATATTTTACAGTGATGTTCATTTAGGATGTGGTGAAGGTTATGGCGTAAAAAGGTAGACATGAGCGTAATTTCCCACTGACTCCATACTCTAACAAGAAGACTGCTTCTTAAATAATTACTTGTGCAGAAGAAGGTTGAAATATAGGAGGGTGCCACTTAGCTACCAATTTTTTTTCCAAAAGGCTTTACTCTGAGAGTATGAGACTACTTTTTCCAAGAACAAGTAGCACACAAGATTATAGAAGATGATTCAAACACAAGTTATTTGCAAAAACACAAATACCCGCAGCATTCAGCAAAGAGAAGTTACGAAGATGAAGTTAATTTAAAGATACATATAAAAGACCAATAAATGCAACCAAGAAAATCAGGTAGTTGAACGTGCTGAAATTGCAGGAAACAAGAACCCAAGGTCGGTAAGGCATATCATGGCTTTCCATAAGAGAAAATGGTGACAAAAAAATTGGAAGGTGCATTTAGATGATTGCCATGAAATTTTCCAAATGAACAGAAATAAGATTCATGCAGCTGATACCAAGTAGAATAAGAATTAAGATTAAGACTTTGTTGAGCTGACAAAAAGGTAATAGCTAATTAAAAGTTACATCCACAAAGTTATATCATCAAGCAGTCCCAGCTCTCTCTCTCTCTCTCTCTCTCTCTCTCTCTAGCACTTTTATAAAAAACAAGTCAATTTGAAAAATCATCTCCACTTATTATTTAATTTAGGTACCTAAAGGAAAAATTTGTGAACCAACACACAGCATATAACTGATCCAACTGACAACCTTTACTGGCAAATGATTTCCAGGCTGCAACACTCTTACTTTCCACAAAGGATGCTAAATGAATTTGGTCTGCTACAAGTTATATTGATCATTATCCTAATTGTGAAGTGGCCTAAGCATAGTTGTCAAAGGCGTGAGGCGCACTAGAAAAACTTGGTTCATAAGTTCAAAAAAGTTACAAAATGAAATGATTACCTCTAGTTCAAACATAAATTCAATGCACTATAATATCGTAAAAAAAATGAACTCATAGCTTGAGTATATGTAAAAAATAGGTAGGTACATTAATTAAACCTTGAACCCAAAAGTTTAGTCTTTCCATATATTTTAGTAGTGCAGCAGCATCAACATCCGGAAAAGATGCTCTAATTTTGTGCATACTAAAAATTTCTTGACTTTAAAATGTTTCTTTATAATCAAATGTGATCAATCACAAATGTTATGAGTAAACGATGCCATCGTTGATATAATTGAAGTATTTGTATATGTGGTATTTAAACATCATTTGAAATTTGACAAGCTAAAATTTGAGAAAAAAACCACTACCATTTCTAAGAATGGAGAATGATATAGAAGATAATGTTTTCTCTTAAACCAATCCTAATGAAACTAATGAATGATCAACCATAAATTAATAGCATTAGGACCTACAAAATGGAAAATCGGTTTAAATATTATTTAAAAAGGGTGGAAACCTAAAAAATAAAAAAACAAGTGTACCAAGGCGATCATCAAGTGCACAACAACAGGGGCACCGAGGTGCACCCGAGCGACACCGCTGTACCTGTAAAATTGTGAGGCCCGAGGCACACCCTAAAATGGCTCGCCTTCAGTTACTTCCCCAGCAACTTTATGTATATAGGAAACATAGGTTTTGACAAGCAAAAAATAAATGTTTACAGCTTAAAGAAGTAAGAAAAACCTGTAGTGATCTCTTTGCAGCCATAGAAACTTCAGAAACTACATCGAATTGAGAAAACCACCATGGTCCCATTAGCGACTTTAGATGCGGCGCTATATCTCTTCTACAAAATTATAAGTTCATGAATTGGAAAAAGACTAGAAAAGCATAAAAATATTAACGGACCAATGGCACAAAAGAGAAGCACAAAAAGGCAAAGAATTTTCTTCTTTTAAATTCTAATACAGCAATACTATAAAAAAACAAATAATAAACAAAACAAACATGTGAGCTTCTTATATACAAAAGACACTCATACCCGACCGTAACAACAAGACTGTTCATTGTCTCATGAGTGGAGCGCCGGACTTCTCTATTGTAATCCAATAATAGCCTCTTATATTCAAAGGCCTAAAACAAACATACAAATCATCAGATCTCACATTGAACAACAGTATCTAAAGCAAGAAAGACAAAGATTAACCTCAACTCAATATTACGTAAACTAATAAAAATATCTGTTTTCCGACATTTGAAGGGGGCCCTTTGAGAAGGGGTAGAGTACTATTCATGTGATTAATAGGTTACATGTTCAAGACATGGACTTTGCCACCGACATGTGCATCAAGGTAGGTTGTTACAATCCACCTAGACCTTAAGTTAGGGATGCATTGTGCACCGGGCTGCCATTTTTAATCCAACATTTGAGCGAATTTAGTAAAATAACAATAGCTTCATAAGCTCACATACACAGATCCAACATCAGGAATGAAGCACAATTAGACAGCAATACTATTTCTGGAATAAAAAAGCAACTGAAGTCCGAAAATCATAACTTCTATGGAATTAAGAATAAGATTTATATCACAATTGTGAAGCAACCTCCACCCTTTTTTGATTTTATTTTTCACAGATCTACACATGGTATGTTCGACCATTATTTTATGACTGGCACTAACATTATTTAAGCATAATGAATTAGGAAAGATAGTAGGAAGAGTTAAAAGCATTCAACTTCACCAGCTTGGGTGGAGGGTTTAGAGAGGCCTACAAAGGGAAGAGTTAAGGAAGGATACCAGAGGGGTAACAATCAAGAGTTAAGGGAAGAGTTATAAGTAACAATCACAAAATTACATTCCGGTAATCTTCCAAATTTTAGAAAGCAGATGGAGTGTCTAGAAAGCTTTAAACGTTTCCCTTTATAGTCTGTCCATTGTCGTCTCTAATGACCCTTTCTTAACCACTTCCAGATAGGTAAAAAAAATATAAAGAGCATACCCATTGGGGAATAATAGGAACCAAATCCTTGGCAGACTTTTGCTTGAACAAAGTAGACAGAGCTTGCAGAGCTTTCAGCTGTAAGAAGAATGGAAAAAGAATGAGCATCTAAGAAATTGGCGGGTATAAGTTATATATTTATGCACATATTTGCCTTGGTAGTAGGATCCTTCCGAGCCAATCTCTTCAAGTGTAGAGCTACCTCACTATCTACATCCTGCAAAAACAAATAGTCCCTTCAGAGCTATCAAGGACAGAGGCAGGCAACTCCTAAATTGAGCCTGTCGACTGGAAAACAAAGCCTCACCAAGACAGGGCCGGAATCCTGGCTAGAAATAGAAGCATCAAGACGAGAACTACCGACATAGCCACCAAATCCCACAGCTGCCGCAGAAGTAGACGGCAAGAAGGAAGCGGCGAGGCTGTAATTCAAAACAAGCCGAAATTCAATGCAGAGCAATAGAAAATTTGATGACAATCAGCAAAAACTGCAGAAGGAAAAATTGAGAAAGAAGAAGATTGAAAATAAAGCATAAACAGAGCAGTACGTGCTGCTTGAAGGTCGAGACTTGGTCCTTTCTCCTTTCTGCCTCCCCATAATCGAATTGGCGGAAGAGCTAGACTATCGTTTCTGCTTGGATTCACAAAACTATGAAATCTCGCCTTGCAGCGGAGATTGAATTTATTCGTACTTGTCAAGTATTGTTATTGAGTCGGCTTTGGCTCCCTTTGTTCTATATATACAAATTGATTTTTCACACGTATTCTATTCTTCCCCCTGTTTTCCCTTCTTTTTCACTCTATAAAAATATATAATGTGTTATTACTCGCATTAGGAAAGAAAGGTTTTTTTCTTGTTTTGGTCAATGATTTCAAAAAGTTAATAAATAAAATTTTTTTAATATTAAATAATGTTATAAAATAGGATAATTTTATCCACTTGAAACTAAAATTTTATAGGTTAGTAAATAAAAATATAATATCCACTAGTACAGATGTTGAAATTTTTTAAAGAACAAAAATATTATTTTAATTAAACACGGTCATAAACGTTAATCATATCGTGTAAAAATGCATAACTTTTAAATTTTTTTCAAATCTTGACATATATTTTTAAATAATTTAATTAATTTGTGCGAATGTTGAATTAGTTAAAATAAACTCCATCACACCATATTTAAAAAATATATGTTTTTATTATCTCTTTGTTACCTTTTTTAAATAGTTATATAAAAATATTTCTATACCGAAAATTTGTTTTGATTTGTAAAACATCCAAAACTTAATACCTAATTTTATAAAAACCAATTGTTGATAAGTTCCCACCAAATCTATTAGCTTTTGTTTTCCCTTTTCTATCGTTTTTTGTTGGTCTAAATAATCTGCTATTTCTTTTTTTATCTTTCATTATGAGATCGGTGTCTTTAAACATAAATTTGCTGTCATACTTCAATTCTGATAAATTTTTCAATGGGTTTGGACTTTAGACGATGCAAGCCAAAAATATATAATTATAGATTTATTCCATATCAATAAGATTGTTCAAGATCAACAAGGCTAGTCGAGATTACTACTTCAGATTTTGTTGTTGTTAGCCAAAAAAAATTATGGTAGGATGTTCTTTTATTTGAGAAAAACATGTGAAGAAAAAATGGAAGACAAAGCACGAACGGAAAATATTCACTCAAATATATTGAACCAGCTTTTTAAACGATTCACCGGTTCTTCTATACAAATCGGTCTAATCTAATAACAATTTAATCCTTTTTTATCTCAACGAGACAAAATTTAACTCAGCTTTCAATTTTTTGTAATGGAACGCCAAACAATCACCGACGGGGATATGGAAAATAAAAATAAAATCATGTTCCTCAATTTCTGAAATAAGTGAGGCTCCCAAGTGAAAATTGGCAATCATCTGTTGTAATGGAGAAATTCAGGTTGTTTTGGTAGGGGAGAAGTGTTACTGTATTGCAGCCATGCCTTCTCTTCAATTGTTGCCGCTAACCGAGCGCGGTCGAACTCTTCTTGCTTCTAAGAGGTTTTACTTTGCTTCCTTTCTTTATTACTTTTTTCCATTTCCGGTCATGTGAGCTTCTCCTTGTTGTAATCTTCCTGTCTATGTGTGAAGCGTCCTCTCGCAACTTGAAAGTGTATTGAATTCGCAGCAAAAGACGAACTAGGTAATAACAGGATTAGAGCAAGAAAGAGGAGCTAAAAGATTAAAGCAAAGTAAACTTGGGGCGTATAACATAGCTTGGATGTTCAATAGTTGATGAATTCATTTCCTTAAGATTCATGTTAAATAAAAAGGCTCTCCCTCCCCTTTATATGGCTATTCTTCTCATTACGGTTTTTTAATATGTTGAGTTGGATTCAACTTGGCTCACATGATCAATGTGTTCCAAAGTGGAATTTGGTTATGGATCATATCTTTCTACTGTTTTATCCTATTGGTCTTGGTCGAGTCATGTTTATTCTTAACAGCTGTTGTTTTTATCTAATTCCAAGTTGATATCTTAAGTTGCATTTGGGGCCTCGAGCTAATTTTAGGAACCGATTCTTTTTCAAAGACTCACCAAGTTAGTGCATGTATTTGTTAACCAAACAGGAGATATTTGTTACTTGCCTCTGGTGTCATAGTTGCTGGAGGAACAGCTGCATTTTTGCAGTCACGGGTTTGTTGTACAAGATTCAGTTCTCTAGGGTGTAACAATGATCAGAAAGATAATGTTGGCAAGTCAGAAAAGCTGGTTACTGATGAAGATAGTGTGGCAAATATTACACAAAAGAAAGGAAGACTGGAATCGCTTCATGTTCTGGCAGCGCTTCTTTTGTCTGAAATGGGAAAAACTGGTGCTGCAAAGGACCTTTTTGCCATGGTTGCAATTGCGGTAAGTGCTATTGCATATTTACCCGAATGTGTCTTGTGACCATTTCATCCTCTAAGCATCTCAGGTAATGAATCATATGCTTGATGTTTTGGCCTGCATGACATGACAAATATGTTTGAAAATAAATAAAAAGTTCCATTTTGTTGTGTCTACTTTCTTCTCCTTTTCTACGAAATATATTTTCCCAATCCTTTACGAGAAACAAAAATTAGAATCTCTAAATTTAAGGAGCAACATTTTTTTCCATTTTCTTAGGATGACCACTTGGATTGCAGCATGGTTGGAATAAATCTTTACTTGATGCATGTCTCATAGTTGTCAAAGGTGCACCTCTACTGGCTCTGGTCGCATTGTCCGAGTGCCTTTAAGGCTCCTCACTTGCTCTAGGCGCACACCTAGATGCACTAGGCTACAAGATTTGGGTGCTATACTCTTACTCCTAGATGTTCCTAACACAAAAATTAGGCCTTTTAGTAATGTTTTTAGACGATTTAGGTAAGGTTAGAATTTTGATTATTCGTGATTAGACACTTAGCTATTAATAAGACGTAACTTAATCATCTAGGTATGCAATTTTTTTTTAATTGCTAAAAGTACGCACACCCATGCATATTATCAATTGAAATTTCAATTGGTTGAGATATCTTTTTTGTTGCGCCTTAGCATTGTGAGGCACGTGCATTGCTCATGACCCCATTGTGCCTAGTGCCTTGACAACTATGGCATGTTGCGACCACCACATATCTATGTTTATTTATTTATTAATTTATTGTGTGAACAACCCTCTTTTTTGGTTAAGTTTGAGATATCTGAACAAGAGTAGTAGGTAACAAGGAATTCCATTCAAAGTGGTGAACACCTTTGGAAGTGGATTTCATTCCTGTGGCTTCAAAACGTAACTATCCTCAAGTGTTCTAACAAGAATTGATGATCTCTTTCTCATCATAAATTTTTCAGGCACCTGTTTTGTTTAACGAAGAACTACAACATATTGGGACTAGTATTGCTTTGATTCTTATTAGAGGGACCTGACCATTTCTCCTATGATTAGTTGTAGATGAAAAGGCGTAAATCATTGCAATTGTTGCTCTAAATTAAGATTAAAATAAAGATCCATTATGATTCGTATAGACAGTTGAGTCACATATGGCTTCATATTTCTAATTTGTTCATTGACATACATTTTTTTTGTTTCCTAACCTATCAATTATATAAAATTTGTGGCAGTTAATTTTGTACAATTCATTGTTTGAGAGAAATGAGATAAATGTAACATTGCAATAGCTATGTTTCTTGGAATGTTCATCGTTATGACCTTGCATTCATTCATTCATGAACTGATGGTTACTCTGGATCTACCCTTCTTTTCAGGTATTGAGAACTGCTTTGAGCAACAGATTAGCTAAAGTTCAGGGATTTCTATTTCGAGCTGCTTTTCTTCGAAAAGTAACTTTGTTTATCCGGCTGATGTCTGAAAATATATTATTATGTTTTCTTGTGTCAAGTATGCATTCCACTTCAAAGTATGTTACCGGGACCCTTGCTATTTGTTTCAGAAAAATATTGACGAAACATGTCCATGCACATTATTTTAAGGTAATAACTGGATCTTTTAGTTTTGTTTACCAATTATGTTTTTACAGTTCTAGATTAATACTTTTTTTCTCCTTCCACATGGCCATCTTGTTCTTTATATGTCTGGATCATCCATATGAAATTCACTCTATGTGGTTGAGTGAGGGCTTCCATCAATTAATAATAAATGTTAGAAGGCTTCTAAGTGCATGCATCTACGTACATGCACTTCAATTGATATGTATAATGCTAAATGTCCAAAATGCATTTCTGGTTGACAGAAACTGTAAACATTATGTCCGGTGAAGAAACCTGAAAGAATTTTTTTTTTTCATTTAAGATATGGTGAAAGCACATGCACATATGCATTGTCATACTTTAGAAATTTCGGCGTGGTTTCTTTTTGGCGTTGCATTGATCCTTCTATTTTGGTTACAGGACATGGCATACTATAAAATTTCACACATTGATGGTCGTATTAGAGATCCTGAGCAACGAATTTCAAGTGATATACCTAGATTCTGTTCAGAATTGAGTGAACTGTTGCAAGATGATTTGACTGCAGTCACTGATAGTCTTCTCTATACTTGGCGTCTATGCTCTTATGCTAACCCAAAATACTTTTTCTGGATTCTGGTAATTGTTTGTCAATTTATTTTCTGTATCGGAGTTTTTGAATTTTTAAATTGTTCCTTTGTCTTGCTTCCAAAAGCTTTAAATGAAGATTTTGCAACTTTAAGAGTTTGCAGCTTGACATAGGATATTAATGTTCCCAGGCATATGTATTGGGAGCAGGTACCATGATTAGAAGGTTTTCACCTTCTTTTGGGAAACTGATGTCAAAGGAACAACAACTTGAAGGTGAATATCGGTGGCTTCATTCACGTTTGAGGACTCATTCAGAAAGTATAGCATTTTATGGTGGGGAAAAGAGGGAGGAATTTCACATTCAGAAGAAGTTTAAGAATCTAGTTAGGCACATAAGCGTTGTGCTTCATGAGAATTGGTGGTTTGGCATGGTTCAGGACTTCCTAATGAAGTATCTTGGTGCAACTGTTTCTGTGATATTGATTATTGAGCCCTTTTTCTCGGGTCATCTTAAATCTGACGGTTCAACTATGGGAAGGGCAACAATGTTAAGCAATTTAAGATATCACACCAGTGTTATCAAATCACTTTTTCAGTCCTTGGGTACTCTTTCCATAAGCTCAAGGCGACTTAATCGCATCAGGTATTTTGAATTTATTCATTGATTGCATTTCAACCCTAAGACAGAGTTTTACTTTTGCCTCTCAGTTATGTGAATCATTGTTCTATTCTCTCAATTTGTTTCTGGCAACTCTATCGTACTGGTTTCCTGCTTTGTTTATTTGCTGCAATTTTATAGATTACCATCAACAGAAATATGTACAAGATAATAAAAGTGAGGACTGTCACTTGAACATGATTTGCACTTAATTTTTAAGTTGTTTTATACTTTCTCTGACCAGGTGTTTGTTTTGACTAGCGGTTATGCTGAGCGCATTCATGAGTTAATAGCTATATCAAGAGAGCTGAGCAGTGATCATCAGTCCTCACAGCACAGTGGTAAAATTCGAAACCACTTCAGTGAAGCTGGTTACATTCAGTTTTCTGGTGTTAAGGTACTTGAAATTTTGTTTCAGTATTACATATCATTAGTACTCATTTCATGTTCTTACAGTAATATTTCCTGTAAGGTTGTCACGCCAACCGGTAACATTTTGATTGAAGATCTTTCTTTGAAGGTGGAGGCAGGATCTAATTTGCTAATTATAGGTATCTGTTTAACCTTGGATGTGTTCTTTTTCCTTTTTCATTTTTATGTTGCTGGACCACTTGATTTTATTATGTTATCCAGCACTAGAATATTTCAATAAACCATTCCGTAATCATGTAGTTGCAATAAAACATCAGGCATTAAGGAGATCTTATATGATAAAGATACTCCCTCGGATTAAGACATGTATGGCAGAATTTGACTTTTCGTTTCTTTTATTTGTTTTTTTGTTTTGTTGCAATTAAGATGATGCATTTTAGATTTTGAGATATCCATTTTTGGTTGGGTTTTAAATTTTAACTTTTCAGTAGCCTTTAAGTACCCCGTGTCTTCACTTCTTTGTTGGGAGGCTATCTTGTAGTCATTCACATATGTACAGATTGAGTGAAATATTCAATTATTTATATTGATCTTTTTCAATGTCCATCGGTATCATTTTTTGCCTCTGTAAATTGGTCATATTCCTTTTTATGTTTCCTACCGATACTTTTCTGTTATAATTCTTTTTGGGGCCTCTCACAATCCTTTTATATTACAAATCGGTGTCAAAAACTTGTTCAGTTGTATGCTAGTTTGCTAATATCTCTATTTATTTGTGATTTTTCGCTGAAGGTCCTAATGGAAGTGGAAAGAGCTCACTTTTCCGGGTTCTAGGTGGCCTCTGGCCATTGGTGTCTGGCCACATTACAAAACCTGGTATTGGTTCTAGT
>CAOJBJ012754009.1:0-13493 GCA_948291685.1 Euphorbia celastroides
GTTTTTTCCTTTTTTACCTTTTATTTTTTTTCTCTTTGATATTTTTGACCTTTTCGCTTTTCTTTTCTTTTCTTTTCTTTTTTCTATTTTTCACTAATTTTATTGTTACAAATACAAAGGAGAAAATTACATGGTGTATCAAACAAAAATAATAATAGAAATGGGGAATAAATTCGGTCGGCTCTACACCGAGACCTCGGTATTGATCTCCAAAAAACTCTCGAATTCACGCCATGCAAAAAGGATTACAAACAAAGATAACAAGAAAATATGTTAATATGTGAATAAATAAAAAGTAAAAGAAACAAAAGATACAAATTTAATAATAGATTTGACCCTCAGCGAGTTACCGCTGAAGCTTGGCTCGCTACAATAAATAACGAAAATTAAGCGAGAATTTTTCAAGTTTCAAAACAATAAAAAAAACCACAATATTGGAGCAGAATTTCAGTGAAAAGTAAGTGGGAAAGTAATATAAGAATGTCAAATTGCCGATCTCTGGACTGCGAGGCTGAGCCAATCCCCTCCTCTAACGCATACTGAGTTTTGGGGTACTTTCCGACAGAAGTAAAAATTTATTTAGGCCTAGAACAAAATCCGTAATTTTATGTTTTCAAAAGAAAAATGCATTCTTGGAAAATTCGAGGTATCTTCTAGCAGAAAGCACCGAGTTCGAAAAATACTCAAATCCAAATTTTTGAGCAGAAATAATTTTATTCAATTGTATAAAGGCATCCACGAGTGTTGTAACCGAAACACATAGAAAATATTTCGGTAACACTTTTTCATCATTGGGTCGGGCGGACCAATAAAAAACACGTGCTTACACCCGTCCTCCTCTGTTCTTCAGACAGAACTATTCATTTTGGAAGATCAAGATGATCAACTTCATAAAATCTCAAAGTATGCAAGCTTGGTTATCTATCTTTAATGGACCCTATACTCCAAAAATGGAGGTAGAAGGTCAAATAGTCCCTACATCTGAGGCTTCATGGGACAATACCGATATTTCTAAGATGAAAGAGGATGCTTCGACTATGCATATGTCACACTGTACTCTAGATGCTGCAAAGTATAACTGGATATCAAGATGCGAGTCAACACAGTAAATTTGGAAGAAATTGGAGGTCACAAACGAAGGAACTTATAAAGTCAAAGACAACAAGATCAACCTTCTAGTGAGGAAGCACGAAATCTTTCATGTGGAAGCTGGCAAAAATATATTAGACATGAACATTAGATATACTGAGATGGTCAATGAGATGAAGCGACTTGGAAAAATCATCAGTGAGGAAGAACTGGTGAAGAAAATTCTCATAATAAGTTTCACCATTGAATGAAACCCGATCAAGAACGTAATCAATCAAGCTCACAACTTGAAAACATACAAATATAATGAATTGATCGAAAGTCTTCTCACTGAGGAGATGTCGCTGGAGAGATTCCGGGAGGAAGGACATTGAAGCAAGTTTAAGGAGAAAAAGAAGGTTGTCCTAAAAGTGGATTCTTCCACAGAATTCTCAGAAGGATGCGACTTTGATGAACCATTCGCTCTGCTGTCGAGAAAGATCAATAAGATCTTGAAAAAGAAAGAAAAGTACGATAAAACGAAGAAGTCTGCTGACGAAAGACCCAAGAAGGAGATCAACAAGGACATTTAGTGCTTTGGATGTGAAGAGAAGGGTCATATCGAATCAAGCTTTCCAAATGCTTGCAAGGACAAGAAGCAAGGCCATGGTTGCTCATTGGAGCGACAGTGATATTGAGTCTTCCTCCTCCTCCTCATCATCATCAAATAAAGAGACTCTGAAGACTGTCAACCGTTGCTTTCTGGGCATCGAGAACAACGATGATGCTTGCTCAACCTCTATTAAAGTATGTGAGACTTCCGCTGCCAACAATACAAGTCAATCAGAGCTTAAAAAGGCAAAGAAAGGAAAGCAGATTAAGGTAAAAATGATCAAACTTACCTTTAATGAAACTACCAAGGTGCTTAATTATCTTATGAAAGTTTATCAAAATTCGAATAAAAGATGTAAAGCCCTTGAAAAGAGTTGTGGAAAGCTCGAGGACTTAAAGTCTTTACTTTCTCTTGATGTTTTTTATTTGAAAACAAAAGTTCAACACCATGATGAATATGGTCTGGAGATACTGAGTAAAGTCAATGTTGTCAGCAAAGACTCCTCAACGCTAAAGGATAAGCATAAACCACCCGCTCAGCCGAAGAAACCACCCGCTCAGCGAAGTACTATTTCGAAAAAGCCTACTCAGTATCCTGAGAGGATAGCGCATCAACAAGGTAACATGAGACAGTCTGACTCAAAGGCTAAAACATCCAGTGGAGGATGCAGCTTTTGTAGAAAGGTTGGGCATGTCACAGTGATGTGTCAACATAAAAATGGATATGATGAATATGAGCGGAATGCTTATGACCTTGCTCACAAGCAAGGACCCAGCTCAAAAGTTTAGGTATCTAAGAAAACTTGATTGTTTTTCAGGTCAGCTTAAGGTCCATTGATGACAGCAAAATGTGATATTTGGATAGTGAATGCTCGAGGAACATGACATGTGATGAAAAATACTTCATCACATTAGAGAAAAAAAAGAAATGGTAGTTAGAGACAAAAAGGGAAGATCATCAGCAGCGGCACTGTCGGATGGGAATCCCTCCATTAAGGATGTCTTGTTGGTCAAAGGACTAAGGTAGTACCTTCTCAGCGTAGCCCAACTTTATGATAAAGTAAAAGAGTTGTGTTCGACTCTAAAGGATGCTCAATGTTAGACTATAAGACTGATCAAACTATTATTTTCGCTCCTAGATCAAATAATGTTTATATGATTGAACTGATCTTAAATAGGTCAAGAGATATCTATTTAGTCAGTAAAGAGAATGAACCGTGACTATGATACAAAAGATTGAAATATATTAATATGAATATTCTTTTGAGACGAGCTTCCTGATGTATCATTATAACTTTGAGAAGTAGAAAGAATTACAATGCCCATCCCACCCAAAATTGAAGAAATTTTTTGATAATTAAAATAAATTCGTAACTCCAACCGGATGATCCGTTTTAAATTTAGACTAGTTCTACATGATCCTTGCTTCGTCCTTCTATAGTGTAAGGTAAACACCAAAATTTTTTTTGTTGCCTTCTTGAATTTTCCAACATTTTCAATAAAACCGTCTCTTATGAGTATTTTAATAATTTTTTCGGGAATGTTAGTAGTTGCTATTCGAACGGGTCCTTTTCTATTCATGTCAGCATTTCGTATGGAGGTTATCTATATATTAATAAAAACAATTAAGTCCTAAATTACTATTTTACCCATATATATTATTTTTGGATTTATTTTTAAAAATTTAATTTATTTTAATTTTATTAAATGTTATGAATGATAATTCTATTTTTGAAAAATTTTGAATTTTATAAAAATACTCATACATTCTTATGGATAGTAATGAAATATTTTTACACATTTATTCAAATGCAACCACATAACATATTCGTGCATCGCACGAGAGCTAAAGAAGTTTTAAAAGACTATTTTACCCTTATACCATTCAATTTCCTTTATTTTAATAAATAATTATCTATTAAATATAATTAAGATAAATAAAATAATTATTACATAAAAATGTTGGTAATTAAAATTTAATTTTATTCTCTTGATTTTCTTTAACTTTTTTTAAAAAAAATTCGTTTTCAGGAAATTTCTGAATTTTATAATAATAATTACTGATTCTTATAAATAATGATAAGGTATTTTTTATTATTTAATTAAAAAATTCAAATATTTTAATCGTGGTCGCTCGAGAACTAGGCTAGTTATCATAGTAATAAGATCCCTATTGCGACTCAATGACAACTCATACTATAGATATACATGTAAGTTATGGCGCACAACAACAAATTATTACTGACTTACGAGCAGAGTTCAAGTTAAAATACTTTGAAGCACTTTATAAGTTATTCAATCTCTATCTGCTGTGGAACTTCTTCTGGGTTTGATTCTGAATCTTCTGTAGAAACACCAGAAGCTTCCACAGTTCTGGTCACCCATTCTTTTAGTGGTTCTTCTTCCAAATCAAGCCGTAGTAGCCCCGCAAACATCCCTCCCATGAAAGCGAATTATATCAAAACACAACAATAAGCTATGGTAGGTTATGATAATACAAAAGATATAAAATCTGATTTACAAGATTGTTTCAATAGGTTTTAGATACTTTGATGGAAATTCATAGGAACTCAGTTTGTAAACCAGAATTAAAAGGAAACGGAAATGGAAGATATAACTCTGAAATTTGTGTTTGATTGAATGGAAAATGACTAATACAAGATAGAAATAAGCCAAGGCCTCCAAAGGAAGCTAACTTCCCTCTCCAAGAATGGAGCCTCTGCTACTGCAGACTTCCTCACACAAAACTTGCCTAATCCTCTCTCTAACAAACAGCACTAAATAAAGCAATTGAAACAAAACAACTGCCAGCTCAGCACACTAGAAAACAAGAAATAACTAATTTCTCTCTTATTCTACTAAGGCCCATTCACTTCTCTATCAACTAGTTAGATGATAGGAACGTTCTTATTCATGCTATATAACGCATTGTTTCTTAGTTTAAAACTAAAAATGACAATTGCTTTATGAAAATATTTTAAAGTACTCGAGTTTCACTAAAAAAAGCTACTTTTTATGTGTAAATCCTTTTTACTTAATTAGTTTATTACAAATATTAAGATCTTTAAAAATAGGAGTTAGGGGCCGCCTAGGCAGAAGAAATCAGATAATGTGATGCAAGGCGGAGACTGAGCGGCGATAAATCGGCCTAGCGCCTAGGAGCACACTAGGAGTCAAAGTCGGACGGCAAGCCCCAAAATAACGCCTAGGACGGAGCCTAGGCGGAGCCAGGCGGAGATTTTTAAAACACTGTTCAACTTGTATCAGAACATCTTACTTGTCAACTTGCATAAGTCCATGTCCTGTGGATAGCTTATCTTCAGGTGATGTACCTACAGGAACGCATGTGTTCTCAAGAGCTTTTCTTACACTGTATGGACTTACAGGAATGCCATCGGCCTGCAGCAACAAAATATCATGCCAGACATTTGAGATTAATTACGAGTGGTATTCTTTTTTTGATGGAGAACAACGAGTGGTATCAACCATAGGAAAAGGAAACATTCAAAATTGGCATAGAGAAGTACCTTCATTGCACTAACGAGTAATGCGATTCCGCCACAAGCAGATGGAGATGCCATTGATGTTCCATTCATGAGCATTCGCTTTTGGAGAGTCCACGTGGGGACTGGAGCAACAGCCCCACCAGGAGCGCTAATAGAGACTCCAAGATCTCCATCAGCTGTTGGACCTCGGCTCGACCTGTGTTCCAAATCACAGCAAGGATAAGCAAATTAAAGAAACACTGGAACATCTACTCAAGTGCCACTGAGTATGAGTTGAGGAAACTTGAGTTCAGAATCAGGTCAAGATAAATGGAATCGGCATACCAAGTATTTTCAAGTCCTTCAGCTGGAGGTTCAACTACACAATGAGCACCAGCAGCCATTGCAGGGGAAATATATGCACCAACTCCTATTATGCCGGAACTTGTACCACCAGGAGCACCAACCATGCTTAATGCAGGACCACTATTACCAGCACTACTCACAAATATAAGGCGGTGCTTATTCACCACCTTAAAGAACAATGTTCGTGAATAACTTCTATAAGGAAAACAATCAAACTAATAAAGATCAGATATTAAAATTTTAGATTGATACCTCATTAACAAGGTCAACGAACCGGCCATAATCTGGGAGTAAACTAGGTTCTCCATAGCTCATATTAATGAGATCACATTTGTGCTGCAAAGGAAAAAAGAATTACTTATTAAGTTACATTTTAAGCTGTCAATTTCAAACATAAGTCATAGTTTATTTGCCTTAGAGATGTCTTTGTTAGTAGATTCTGTTAGAGAATACCACCAATTCCAAAAAGAAAAATAAATAAGTCACTGACCCTAACAGCAGCAATTAGAGCCCTAGTCAAGCCAGTCCCTGTCTCCATCGAACCCAAACGTGAATCTCCGATTTTGCATGATATGAATTGAGCTCCAGGAGCAACCCCATTGAGTAAAGGTTCCTGCCAGTAATTCATGAATGGGAATATACTAAATAATTGAACTTACTTTTGACACCCAAAAAATGACAAAAAAAAATCAAAGACTTAACGGAAGTACCTTTGCATGAAATGCAGTTGCAATACCGGCAACATGAGTTCCATGAGGGGAGCTGTCAGTTACAATGCTCAAGACATTGCCCTCATCATACACATTTAGGACAAATGAACATGCATCCAACTTGCTAAACACACCATATTTCATTTCAGTCCTGAAACAGTAAGTTTCATATGATCATTCAGATATTATTTATCAGAGAATTGCAATTTCCAGCCCGTTATAAATTTCGTAAAATGATAAAGGTTAATACTTGTCGAAGGCTTCTATACTTATTACCAAACAACTTGTTTTGCCAGGGTAGTGAAAGGTATTACTGAAGAAGAAAGTTCCATTCGTTGAAGCTTAAAAATTTAATAGCAATTTATATATGAAATAACTTTTTATCAGGATAAAAAAAAAGGTTTGCCTGTAATGACAAATAAAGACATATTCCCAATGATCTAGATTCCAAGACATGTATACTACAAGACATTAAGATCACTGAACTCAAGGGACAAAAGTGGTATCAAACTTCTAATGTGCGAAACTTGGAAGTGAGATCTAAAAAGAAAGTTTACATAGAGAAGTAAAAATCTTAGAGTGCACACAATTAATATCTGTGACAGGAAAACAAGCTTATAGTGTTAAATTTCAAGGGATATCAACCTTATAAACAATGACATTGACTAAACAAGATTTTGCAGATGTGTGGCAGTGATACATCACAGTCTACTACCACAAATACATTGTGCAGTCCAATTTACATTTCACTTGAAGTTCACATCAAATTTCATCGAAGTCAGATCATAGAGTTATGCACCAAACTGCATGGTCAGACCTGGCACCAAATCATACCTATAATTGGTAAGAGGAGAGAAATTTGCAAGCTTTCCACAATCAGGATCATCCTCAAGACTTTGTGTATCAAGAGCAGCCCTCCACACTTCTCCATCATGCCACACAACAGCATCTATAACAGGCCCCTTGTCATCATAGCTCTACAATATAGGGAACTGTTTTAGAATTAAATACCAAACAGCAGAAGTGATAGAGTTGAAGATCCTGGGACTCACTTCATCTTGCTTACGCAGTAAATCGATTCTGTTCTGAAGATCTTCTCGAACCTTCTTCAAATTTGCATCATCTGGATTTGAGTGTTTCTAGAGAGCAAGAATAGCGTACCATTATCAATCCAAAGCTAATATAATTGGTAAGAACTTAGCAAGAGTGTATAATTTGAACAGAGTGAGTTGACTAACAGCACTGGATGCTTTATATGGTTATAATAAAATATATAGGGAAGCAGCATTTTCAAGAACCTGAAGGAATTCATCAAGACTTTTTACAGCTGCAGCGATTTCTTCCTGGTTTTTCTCATCCCACTTCTTTTTTCTTTCTTTCTGTCATTGATGGAAAATACACCATTAGTTTACCAATTCAATAACATTTTCTGGGTTGCAATATTTGAAAAAAGGACAGCACTTACCTTCAACTGAGAAGTCAATGTGTCAGTAAATAGTTCATACACCAACTTATATCCAACATGCCATTCACCTGAAGGGTTTTTCCACGAAGAGTTGACAACAAGAGACGTTCCTATTGCAAAAGTGTCACAAGAACCAGTCAACCAGAGCAGAGAGTTAAGAGCTACTGAGACAATATTGATCACACAGAAGAAAAACGTTCCTAAAAAATAAGAAAGATGCAGCAGGAATTGAAACCGTACAACCAGAATGAATGAAAAAAGAAATTGTAATTTTTGCTGGCATATTATAGCGGCCCCACAAGAATATATTCCGTTTACTATGGACAGTTCAAACAAAAATGATCATTTTCGATGTCAAACTCAGGAAACAAATGGCATTGCTTTAGAATGAAACTGAATGGAAATGAATTCCGGGTAGAAATAGCATGGCAGAGGTAGTATTAGAAACGAAACAACGCCCTTTTTTAATTGTAACCAATGAAATAGCATTCAATATATAACAAATAAAGATTAATGATGAGTCTAACCTGAAGCACCAAGAATGCAACCCTCATCATCAGCCTTGACCACTTTTGAAGTATCAACATCTGCACTACCAGTGCTGGAAAAGCAGAAATTCACTCAAGCATTCCCAATCAAACAATCCATTCCAAAATGCAACAATCCAGCAAAGCAACAATTCATTACCAATCGATAACATCGAGGATCTTAGGTTTCCCATCCGAAGTCACTTGCAGTCCAGCAGCCGCAGGGTCAACTCCAGAATCTAAACTCAAACAAGCCAATTCCAAAACGATCAATCAAACACCTCCACAACAAAATTAACACAATAAAAAACTCAATTCCAGTACCAAAGATAGCAATAATCGCGCCACGGCCATCAAACTGAGGATGAGCCTCAATAAAACTATCCGCAGCAATCTCCTTCTTGGGCATGAGTGAAGCCAGGAAAGTAGACTCGTTCAGCTTGAAACTCCGAAGAGCACCGTTCTCATCCGAGCCACCGTCAGTACCGATAGAAGAAGAAGGCATCGCACTCGAATCACTCCAATAATTAGCACTACAACGCCAATTGGCTCGTTGTCCTCGCCTTTTAAGCCTAGTGTCGAAGAAGAAAAGGATCGAATTTCTGTGATGAAACGTAACTGATGGAGATGTGGCCCAATAGAAGCTCTCGAAGACTGGGCTTTGCATTGATAAAGAATGTTGTTAGTGTAATTAGTGGTTGTTTGTTTTGGTAAATTCAGCGGTGGATATGGATTGGGTGGCGTTTTTGGCGCGTGAGCTTGGGTGTTGGGAATTTGATGCTAAAGATGGTTGTTTTTTGGCGTCAGCAAAACTGCAATTATGGTATATGTCACGATTTTGGTGTTCGTTCGGGTCTGTAATTCACGTGTATTAGCATTTCTATTACAAAGTCCCATACAATTACGGGGATTCGAGCACTTTCTTGAAGAAGATTATGTGAATGTTGAATTGTAAAGTGAGACGAGGATGCAAATTAAATGTCAGAATGGCTCTAGAATTATTTTCATGATTAATTGTTAGTGGTTTTAAACTTATTGTCTTACAATTAATGGGGGTTGTCCCGGTACTAAACAATTTGATACCACTTAAGTACTATCCGGGTTGGATGTAGTCCGAGTCAATCTCCGATGGGCTGGATGAGCAATAAAAAAGCTTATTATCTTTTAACTTGTTTTTTAAACAAAAAATCAATTTGACTTACTTCATTGTTGGCTTAAAATTTGCTTTTAAGCAATAACTAAAAAGCAAAAACACCTTCTATATATATTTCTTCTAGATAAGTACCGCTCAAATCGGGATTGGTTCTTCTTCAGTCAAAAAAGAAAATTGGGATTGGTTCTAGTTGAAAGGGTATCAAGAGATTGAAATTATAATTGTGATGTAAATAGTTGAATTAAATTAGGTTAGTGATGAGAGGGTAGAACTCATAGTAGTAACATGAACAAATTCATATAGGACTTCGAGTTGTTATTCGTACACTTCCCTGCTATTTTTCAGAGAAATGTGAGACAATGGAAATAGCAGTTGAAATTTTCGGTATATACATAACGAAAATACGCTAACAAGAATAAGATGTTGTCTTTTTAATGTAAATGAACTAGCTTGTCCAATAAAGGGCAATTTCTTTTTAGAATCTCGTAGGAAAGGAGACATTAATTGTACTTTACATATAAATCAATTCGACATTTTTTAACTCTAAATTATAAAGTTTATTGATTGAGATAATGAATTGGTTAAATATTAGCTTCTTCTGCTCAAAAAATGAAAAGCTAGCAGCATCTGCATTTCTTCCAAATTTTCCTTGTCAATAATTCACTAAGATTAAGGTATTTTTCCATCTCTATTTTGAACCAATTGTCACAAAACCTGAAAAGAACATACCAAATTGGTTATTCTAACAATAACAATAAATAATAACACATGATTAAAAATATGTTCAAAATTTGAGAGTTTATATAATAAATACATACTGAAGATGTTGATATTAGATTGTGGCAAGTTTTGTCACAAGGATATGGACAGTCAATCTCTTTGGAGATCCCTCTGCTAAAATACCAATCTCCAACTGTTCTTGCAATTGTCTGCCATTAAACATAGTCCATAATGTTATTAATGTACAATTTAGATTACAATCGGTATTACAGACAACATTATCCTTCTACAATAATTCATAATTTCAACCATTTCTACTATTTAATTTCAAATTCAAACAACAATTTCACCCAAAACACCACAAAATCATAACTAATATTATGAAAAACTTGAAAAAAAAAAAAAAAAAAAAAAAAGATTGGTGGGGAGACGTTTGGCCAAAACGCCTCCCCACCAAGAGAGCCCGTGCCAATTATTTTGTTGTGTATATTTGTCTTTTCTACCAATTAAAAGTAATTTTTTACTGTAAATAGTAACCCAGTTTAAGTCATTGGTTCGAGTTTTGATATCACTATCCACACCATTATGTATTGTATAAGTGAAACATATATAAATGATAATAGGAAACAGACCTTATTGTGTACTCTAGGGGAATCGTCGGCAAACCATGTGTCGTTTGTCTCGCTTTGGCAATGAGAAAAGCACGAATTTATGAACATTCCTCCACGCTTTGAGTATTTAAAGAAATATCTCAAGGCGACCAGCATATCGCGCCTAAAGCCTAGTAATGGAAAGTTTTTCGACCTTATAGTTTAACTGAAAATTCATAAAAAAAATGTGTAATATGAGTTATAGCACGGCTATATAGTAGATACCGACCTTGTAAAATGTCTATCTGAGTTTGGTTACAGTTTACTGTGTTGTTTTTGCATCTCTGCCATCGCCCGCGCAAGTCAGTCGATGGAGGCACCAATACATGGTTCCACTGTAAAAAAAACATGTTAGTTTCAACAAATTTTAAGCTGGAACGTGGAATCTTAGATTTTAATGAGTAGACTAAATACATCTCTACCCCTTAATTTGTCCACAAAATCGATGTCATTCTCAAATTAGGTGAAATTAGTGGCTTGATTAATTATTACAGTTAAGCTAAACTCCACTACTTGGCCAAGTAAAGTTAGAGGGTAATGATTTATTTGGCCAAAAGAGAATAAGAAATTGAATAACTTTACTTGGAACACATCATAAGCTGAGTTCAAGATGAAGAATGGTGTTCTAATGAATCTCAAGGCGTATTGTGGAAAGATGCACTGCACAGCGAAAATACACGAGTAAGATCAAAAGATAACAAACCAGAAGAGAGGTTTAAGCAGTGATCTTACGAAAAAGTTACCAGTTTCGGGTCATTGAAATGCCGTCTGCATTCACTGTTGAGATTCTTTTCTACTCCCTGCCATGAACAACTATAAATTTGTATATAACAAAATACTTGTTTAATGTCTTTTCTTTTAACACAAAGGTATTCTACCTGAAGAGTAACAAGTCTTTCATAGAAGGACCTCATTGTGCGGTTCGAATTAATGTCTTCTCTGTAAGAGGGAATTCAAACCATTGAAGGTGAAGGATTGAACATATCCATGGTCCATATGAAAATTAAAAAGGCTAGATACACATAAATAACCCAAACTTGGCACAAATAGCCTAGTGCCCCTTGAACTTTTCCTCTCAACCCCTTCAACTTGTAAAAATATACAAGTTTGCCTCTTTCAACTTTATAAAATGCACCAGTCAACTTCTAGTTTGCTTGACTTTTCAAAGACGTTATTTTTCACTCTCCAACAAAAATTTGACATGTGGCACTCATAAGTAAATTGGTGAATTTCGTAAAGTTGAAGGGGGCAAACCGGTACGGGTTTGTAAGTTGAGGTGATTAAGATACTTTTTCAAAGTTTTGAGGGCAATAGAAGACCTATATCAAGTACATTTCACTAAATTAAATCAGGAGTCTTACTCGTCCATAAAAAATCCTGCATCACTTAGGCACTTGACAGAAGCATTTCTTGGTAAAATATCAGCAAAATGGTCGCAATGGAGAAAAGCGGACAAACCCCCAGCAGAGCAACCTCCAAGCAAGGCCTAAAAGAAGTAATTAGGGAGTAAGAAAATTACTTTCACATTTTACAGTCTTTAACAAAGGAGTCACATTTTGGTTCAACTAGTGCTTCAAAGCTGACAGTTTTTTTTATGTGTGACATGTCAGTATAATTGATACCATAAGAATTTTAATGGGGTTTATTACTATTTACCTTATGGGCCTGCCCTAATCCTTTTGGAAGAAGATCCCGAACAATTGCTTCCCAAATCCTTTGCCCTCCTAAGTATAGGACCGATTTCTGTTTTTGGAATAAACCAAAGTATTAGGTTTTGTTCCTTTGGACTAAAATGAATTAGATTTAGAACAAATTCCGTATTTTTTCTAGTACTATATTACTGCATACTCTAACTTGACACCTTATGTAATAACAACATAGTCCGGTACATATAGTGCATATTTGGGATTGTTATAAACATGTTATTCTCAAAAGTTAGTCTCACAAACTTTTTATATAATAATATATTTTAATTTTTGACAATATACATTTTGATTATTTATACTAATAAATTAGGTGTGTCCAAACCGTTTTCTCAAAACTAAAATTCGTTACTTATTAGAAAACTTTAAAATAAAGCTTTTAGGAAAAGCAGTAAACGATACAAGACTAAATAAGGGGGGAACATTACAATTCACGCAACACAAAAGATCAACTCACCCTAGATTAACCATAAAGACATGCATACACCAATAATGCACACATTTAATATTTCTTTGTGGGATATTAACGTGTACTTGATTTAGAAGAAAATGCTATATATTCATCATTAGCTAGATTATTTGACATTGATTAAGCATTAATCAGCATTGCTAATAAATTGGGAAATATCAGCAACTGAAATAAATTTTAGTAGGAGCATAGAAAAGTACCCCGTTGTCAAATTTTGCATCTCCAGCAAATGAGGCCCCATCACAATATCTGAGCTTGACTCTGTTCCAGTTGTAGAAATCTGATTAAGGACGACATTTAGTTGTTATAAACACCACCAGATTGAATACAGAAATCACACTAATCATAAGGGAATCAATATAGTGAGGAACCCTTCACTAATAGTGAATTATTGCAAATACGTCAAAATTGATCATGTGAAGACCTTAATGATACTAGAGACAAAAGATTGGGACCATCTTTGGAGAAGAGTAGTGGAATTTAGCTTAACTGCAATAATTGATCAAAGTCAACCATGTGGCATTCAATGAATTCCTCATGAAAAAGATTCTTCTGCCAAACAACT